>CABFVX010002289.1:0-120469 GCA_902151425.1 Timema shepardi | reverse complement strand
GGAGATACCCCCCACCACCTCGGGAACAACCCCTTTCACACCCGCGGGCTCCCAAAGTATCACCTCCCACCACCGGTTACCCTTTGTGCCCTAGTACATGAAGATCTTGCCTACTGACTTTCTCTCTCAGAACCTCTGGGTCATTCATTTTGGACAAAAATGTACCCTTATTGATTAATCTGACTTTAGACTAAAACTTACTTACTAAACAATTTGAACTCCTTAAATCTATTTACATTACATTCAAATTCCTCAATGAGGTTAGTCAGTAGTTAATAAGAATAATAAATATTAAATAAAGTTATTGTCATTATACTGGCCAGAACAGTAAAGTAACGTTCTTGAATAAATCTTTTTTACAAACAGATTATTATGTAGTCTGGTGGTAGCTTCTGTTTTGAAGACAGTTACTGTATCTGAATAACTCATATGTATTAGCCGTGGTCTGCTGCTATATATTACGTACCATCAATCCTTTAGTTAATAATGCTAAGGTTGTAAAGGTATTCCTATTAAACTTTCTTAAAAAAATACTTTATTTTTCCTTTTGCTTTCAATAACCGCCGTCTTGAAGTTATTTTTTTCTCTACTTTTTTTCAACAATACCCCGAAAAAACCAAAAACTCCCAAACAAAAACAAAACCTCGCTTCTTCTTTTCTATTTCCCCCACTGCTGGAGTCCATTTCTTTCCTCCAAGCATAGCATAGCATTATGGGTGCTTCCTTTGACAATATGCAATTAACTAGAAATAATTAAAAGTAGTATGAAACAAAATAAATATTCACCAAAGAATAAATGATAGCTAAATAAAATATAAATTTACAGAATTAAATTTTTTTACTCTATCTATTTTTACTATCTATCTAATTTCTTAAAAATCTTTTCAATATAGCACACTTAAAACATTATATAACATGGGATATAACTCTCTTAAACTCTACAGTTGTTTCCAATTAAATCTTATGGCTCCTTATAAACTCCTCTCGCACGTTACATCACTCATTTAGTTAAATAATCATGTAGTCACACTAAACATCTATACCTCAAAATAAACTTAAGTTTATCTGTTCAAGTATATTTATTTTAAACACAGTCTATCACTATCTTAACATTTACATTTCGATTTTAGTATGCTTTATTCTTGAAGATGGCATTTATATAATGAAACATGTTAAGATAAATAATTCAACAGCTGTTTCTCAACCAAGGAGAAAGGAAATACCTATTGAAAATAAGACATTCAAACTATGGAATATTCTTTAATGAAAATATAATTTAAACATTTATAATTATTTTTAAAAACTTTGTATTTCAAACTGCATGATTAATTTATTTTATTTATTGACTTTAGCCTAAAACTCATGTGCATATTATATATTATAATCCATTACCCATAATTGCCATTATTCTTTATGACATTTCACTTCATATGTAGTAATTAATTGTAGCATTTTTGTTTTTAGCATTAATATATATTATCTTAAGATTAATTTTATTTTACATTGAACTGACACCATTTGATTAATTTTTTATTCCATAAAAATATCAACACCCCAGTTTTAAATTTTATTATCGTAGAAATTTTGAATTCCCAGTAATTAGACGATACAAGAAAAAAAATGATTAATTATAACAACCTTCCGAGGTCTCACAACTACTTATTTAAGTTTGTGTGACTTTTTGTGTTTATATTTTATTTTATTCGCGTTTGCATGAATAATATTATGTATTTAACATTTTTAGTCCATTTTGTTATTTCTTTTAGTTGTATCCACTATGAAAGAACCAATTCCTGGTTGGACTGACAACATTTTTGGACCTGCTGGTGCGGTAATAGGATACGCTTCTGGTTTGATAAAAACTGTTGTCAACAATTCCAGTGTTTGTCTAGATGTAGTACCTGTGGACTTCGTCATCAACTCCATTATTGCAGCTGCCTATATTGTAGGCATAAGGTAATAAGCATTCTTGGTTAATCATTTAATGCACAGGATTACAAATAATAGAATATGATTTTGATAAGTCAATCACAGGATACCCATTCAGATTAGTTTATCTGAAGTAAAAACGTAGATGTAACCTTATTGTTGGGTGCAGTCATAGAACAGTTACTGTGGATTCCTACGCTTGCCGAAAAACTAGCACAGAGCAGAAACGTAGTCGCGTGACGATCTCTAATCCAATAACAAGAGCTGTTCCACTAAAGTCCAACTCATTTCTACTACATACCCTATGCCTGAAATTTTTGACACAGGAGAACCAATCAAATCTCAGAACAAACCATCTCAAATCAGTGCGCATGCGTATTTGACCACACATGCGATCTACAGCCAGAAACAAGTGAACAAATAATTATATATATATATATATATTAATAGGTCTTCTTATCTTCTTAAACCAAAATTGGATCCGTGTATTAAATATAGATTAAATGTGTATTTTAAGCACAGTGTTTACTCAAAGTTTGAAATTTTGGCATTTAATGCAACCATTTTTAGAAAAATTAAATGACGCAAAGATTTCATATTTGGAACATTAGAATTATTTGAGGAGGTTTATTTATTGAAATAAATCTTATTTCAATGAACCTTCAATTAATAGCGTAAAAAAATTGCCAAACAAATACAATATTCAATTAATTATTTTGTACACTTAAACGTGTGTAATAAATGGAAGAAGTAAGTCAATTAATGCCGACTTCTTTTAACTTTATAATGGTACTTCAAACACATTAATATTCAATCTGAAACTCGTGAAAACTGATATGAGCTGAAGTACTTCATATTTTGCCCCTAGATTTTGAAAATATATCTGATACAATCCCGCAATAGCCGAAACAGAACGGCCTGGTCTGAGTAAAGCAGACAACTCTTCCCTTCTCTCTCCAAATCACTATATGTCTGTCATTGAAACCATAAATATATCGCAACTGGTTTTGGCATATTTGTGAAGATTATCGCCCTGACCCATCACCATCTCTCTTTAGGGATTGTCTCCTGAATCTCCACCGTTTTAAAGTCAGTTTATCAATTGCTACTATTGATTAAAGGATTTTTTCAATGTGTCTGAGTGTATTGCATTTAATGTCCTTAAGGATGTGTGAAGTGTATTAATGGTGGAAAAACAATTTTTATTATTTTAAAAAATAGCCCCAAAAAAAGTTCAAAGATTGCAGAAGATATGTAAAGGCAAAAGGAATAAGCATTCCAAGGCAATGAAACGCTTTTACGAAGAAATTCGGAAAGCCCAAACCGCTAATAAGTTGGTGAAATTACTTCAAACCTATATTATATTAATGAACTTAAATAAGTAACTTATTTAAAAAAATCTTTTTCAATCTAGAACTAAATCCGGAACCTCCAACTTAGCACGTCAAAATCTTACCACTGATCTATCTGGGTATAAATATCTATTAAGGTTGTTTATCGCTCATATTTTAAGTATTAGTTGGTAATAGATTTGTAAAACCATCGGAAATTTAATAACAGTCAGAAACACACTCCATCGTTGATCCATGGTAGCTTTATACCACTGTTTGAACAATTTTTATTAATTTTAAATGGTTTCTTGGATATAATTTGTAAAGCAGAATTCAACAACCTTTATTTAGCTGCGTACCACATAAATTTTTTACAAAAACGCTGTAAGCCGCTTAATAACTATCTAGCAAGAAATTTTAGAATTTTTTTTAAGAATGACCTTGAACAAAGAATACCGCGTGAGATGAAAGCATATATTTAAGTTACATTAATATGTATGCACAATTGAGAATTATGTTAAATAAATAAAGATAGATTACTTTAATATTGGCCATGAGCTGAAATTTGTAGGTTAATATATCTTTCTTCTTATGTACAATTTCATTAGCTAGTTTCCAGTAATAGAAATGATGATGAAATGACTGAACAGATCTTGACAAACGACCACTCATTTTAACGGTTAGAAGTCCAGGATGACAGGAAAAACAGTAATTTTCCATGAAAACCCGATTTTCACAGAGACTTTTCAGTTTTATATTCTTTGTTTATTCATCATAGATACCGTTATTTGCTGTATGGATGTAAATCTATAAATAAACTATATCATCTTGGCCAAACAATAATAACTCAATATTGATAAATTGTTGGTCTGAACACATTACCATTTTCTCTTTGGATGCTGATCATAACACATATAAATTATTGATATGCCTAAACTGGGGAAACATTTATTTTTTATTGGAATGTTATTGTTAATTGGAATTTAAATAAATAATATTGAGTATTATTTGAAAATTAAAAGCTTAAGTGTTTAGTTCATGACAATAATTGTCTACGTTTTGTTTCACGCATGATAAAATTATTTTTATATATGTTTTGGTATGTATCGTAAGCCCAAAAACCATTAAATTATCTTGAATAATGTTAAGAAAATTATCCATTTTAACTATCTAAATATGAGTTTTAGTGTTAATTTTTGTTTTAAATAATGTGTTTTTATGTTCATTTTATTCAAATAATTTGTTTTTATATTCATCTTAGCAAATAGTAACACAATACAAATATATAAGTTAAGCTATGTTTTAATTTTACCGCGTAATTTTGAGGGCATATTTAAAATTAGTAATGTTTTGTGTACCCCATTTAGCTTTTCACATTCTTACGAATAGTCCTTCAGTAAGTTCACTTATGTTTCCATGTTGCTAAATAATTTTGTGGAATGGTATTTCAAATGTTTGAGTACCACATCTATATTTTCATATTCTATATATATATATATATATATATATATATCAGACTCTCACGCTCTCACACACTCCCCCCCCCTCTCTCTCTCTCTCACACATACACACACTTAATCACTCCCTCTCTCACAAACACACTTAATCACTCCCTCTCTCACACACACACTTAATCACTCCCTCTCTCACACACACACTTAATCACTCCCTCTCTCACACACACACTTAATCACTCCCTCTCTCACAAACACACTTAATCACTCCCTCTCTCACACACACACTTAATCACTCCCTCTCTCACACACACACTTAATCACTCCCTCTCTCACACACACACTTAATCACTCCCTCTCTCTCACACACACTTAATCACTCCCTCTCTCACAAACACACTTAATCACTCCCTCTCTCACACACACACTTATTCACTCCCTCTCTCACAAACACACTTAATCATTCCCTCTCTCTCACACACACCTATTCACTCCCTCTCTCACACACACACACACACTCTATAAAACACTCTCACATTAATATAGTCTTTTCTCGTTCTCTCTCTCACACTCAATATACACTCACATACATGCTCTATCACACAATTTCTCTCACATTATCTTTATTAATTTCTCTCTCTTAACCTCGCTCTCAAACGCTCTCACTCTCAAACGATCTCACTCTCAACATATCTCTCTTTCTCAAAAGGATTCTCTTTCTCAAATGCTCTCTATCTCTTAAACGCTCTTTCTCTCAAACGTTTGTGCTATCTCTTAAACGCTCTCTTATAAACCCTCTTTATATCTCTCAAACTTCCTCTATTTCAAACAATATTTTTCAAAAGCTTTGACTAAGAATCTCTCTCTATCTCAATCTCACTATCTCAATCTCAAACTTTATATATCAATCTCACTCTCTCAATCTCAAACTCTATATCTCAATCTCACTTTCTCAATCTCAAACTCTCTCTATCTCAAAATTTCCTTTTCTAAATCTCACTCTCTCAATTTATCTTTCTAACTCTTTCTGTTAAACAATCTCTCTCTCTCTTAAACTCTCGCACAATCTAATTTTCATTATTTGAACTAACCTCTCCATAATAAATTTATCTTTTGAACTATCTCCCCCATACCCTGATATTTTCTCTCTCCTTCACACAATATCTCTTAAAATTTTACACTCTTTATTTTCAGCACTTACACACTTTATCACACATTCTCCCTTATCTATTCTATTTCTCTCTCACACATTCTCTCTTATCATTCACACACACTCTCTCTCTTCATACACACTCTCTATCCTCACACACATGCTCTCCTCACACACACTCTTTCTCTCTTCTCCCAGCATTTATCTCTTTAGCACATACACATACTCTCACTATTACTCGCACACACTTCCTCAATCTTTCTCAATTGCTCATTCTCACTCTCCAACGCTCGCTTTCTCACATTTCACAATCACACTCTCATTTACACATTCATACTCATTTTCTCACAATCTCATTTTCACACTCACCCACACACTTACAAAATCACATATTCAAACACACACTCATTTTCACTATCACATTTTGTTATTTTCTCCATCACATAACTTATATATAATTTATTAATCCCGTTTTCAGTAATAGAAATTACTAGGAAATGATTAAACAGATTTTGACAAACGAACACTCATTTTATAGATAAGGGAATCAGGATGCCAGTAAAAGTAGTGTCCTAAAATTAAAACCCAATTTTCCTAGCGAATTTTTCATTTTTTTTCTTCTGTGTGTTCATCTGTACAATCATTCTTTGTTTTCATCCCCATGGAAACCATGATTTGTGTATGGCTGTATATTGGTAAATAAAATATTTGTCTTTGCTTAAAAATAATATCAGCTCAATCATTAGGTACTTGAGTGCTTTGTTCAACTAATAGATATAGATCTGGGAGAGGGGTATATTTAAAGCTCCCATCGGGGCGTGAAGGAGGAAAATATACGTTTTGATTCAAATTACACACCGAAAACTAGATATCTAAGAAAAGTCGATAACCTTTGACGATTAAACTTTTAACTAAAAAGTGATTGAGTTCCTATTATATAGATCCTTTCCCAATAAAATAAATTAAAATACAATTTAGTACAATAATCTGCAGCCATCGTTGCAATGACCAACACGTTAATATATAATCTTACTTTTTACCGTCTCACCACTCTCTGTTTGATAAAAAAATAGTAATTGTCAAAATATCAAACTCGAGATTTTGATTTATGTGGACGTTTAAATACCCCTTAATCCAAAAAAGCGTCTTTTTAAAATAACATCAGTCTGTAGCTTTAACTAGAGACGAAACTATTTTTCCAATTGTGCTAAAACTTGGGATAAGGGGTTTTCATAAGGTTTCTCAGGTTAAAAAAGAAACAATTTTAAAATTAATAATTGTATTTTTCTTAGGGGTGGAAAGAGAAAAAATAGATTATATCCCATTTGACTCGATTAAAATTCGTATATAAATACAGATATATTGTTTAATATTAAAACAAAATGGATGTTATCATTTCTTCATGAAAATAACTTTGAGGGTAATTTACACTTTAAAAAACTTCCAATTTTTATCGTATACTTCATTCACGGGAGGAGTTTACCTCTGAAAGGTCTTTTTTCTTACCAATATCCTACTATATAATAGATTTCTGGTAGGGAAAAAAGTCCTTTCCCAGGTAAACTCCTACCGTGAACGAACTCTCCGCACATCTTTGTGATACGAAATAACTAATCATTTCAAAAATGAAGGCACATTAAATATAAAAATCATTATTTGAAATATATTTTTATAAAACCAATAGTTTTCGAATTCTAAGTGTATAGATATATGTGTGTTTGTGTGTGTGTGTGTGTGTGTGTGTGTCGTAGGTGAACGGGAAAATCTGGCCTATTGCAAAATACGCCTTCAATTTACAATGAGCTATGCTAATTGTAAAATAATATTATATTGCTTATCAGACTGATAACGTTTAGGGTTATTGCAATGAGTCCATACATCTTAAGCTATTAAGGAAATCCATCCTTGTTCGCTTAATCAGTCTAATTGATTCCAGGCTTATTGCAATAATCCCAAGATAGTGAAGGCTTATCGAAAAGTCTACAGCAGTGGTTACCAAACTGTGAGACGTGCAAAAAAAAATGGACTCGTAAAATCAAAGAAATATATTACAGCCCGGTTTAACCTATATTAAAATAGATTAAATCAGTGATTGTAGGGGTGGCAACATTGATTACAGCTCAGACAGACGGTGAGGCCGCACAGTCTTGTAATAAACACGCAAACTGTTTTACCTACTCCAAATTATGGAAATTGTTGGGGTGGTACACCATTCCAAAAGTTTGTCTGCCGCTGGTCTACAGAATATAATATTTTTCTCTTTCAGCATGTTCTTAAATTAACTTACTAAGTTCCGTACGATTGCAAGGTCTGATTCAAAATCTCAAGTTCAAGTAATGTATAGTAAATAGGATTAAAAAACATAGCAAAATCTTATGAATACTAATGGTTATTGAAAAATAATAATACAGATACAAATTTAATAGTTACCTTTCTTTTACAGAAGACATATACGCGTTTACAAGTATATTGTGACATTTACCATTGTCAATTCACACTTTACACAAAACGCTTTTATTTACACACGGTAAACTCCTGTGACATTTTGATGGGCACAATTAGTATGCCTTCTCACAGGCACAATTTTTCGTCTGACACTGGTTTTTTTTTTAAGACTTGCAGCTGGCATATCCTTGGCCCCCAAACTTTGATTCCTTACTCTAAGCTTCACGAACAGTTACATATTTTTCTGGGATGTCTTTATGAATTTGTGTGCCGGAAATCTATATCTCACTTCTATTAGACTGGATTGTAATATATGTATTAGATTTTATAAAAACTCATTTTTTTGCAACTTTGATTTTTTGTTTTGTTTGGATTCTCGCGGCATACCATCGGGATTAATTGTACGTCCCACAGTTTGGGAACCGCTGCTGTAGACTTTTTAATAAGCCTTCACTATCTTGGGCGTATTGAAATAAGCATGGAATCAACTAGACTGATTAAGCGAGCAAAGGTGCATTTCCTTAATAGCCTAAAGCTGTATGGGATCATTGCAATAAGCCTAAAAGTTACCAGGCTGATAAGAAAGTATAATATTATTTTCCAATTAGCCTGAGTTATTGTAAATTGACGATGCCTTTAGCATTAAGACAGATTTTCCAATTCACCTATGACATATATACTATATATATATAATACACTTATATAATATATATATAATACACTTATATAATATATATATAAACACACATATATAACGGAAGTCTCTAAATTTGGAAATCGCTGTAATACTCAGTGGGTGTGATATTACTATTTTCTCTAACTGTGTATACTATTTTGTTTATGCTCTATGGTAGAATGTGCAACAATATCTATTATCTCGTTTCAAATGTCTTACGAGTTTTAACTAAATATCTCATTTTAATTTACAGTAGCAAGAAAGTCTAGGCTGTGCATCCTCCCCACCTTTAAAAAAAAAAATTGCCCTTTTGCACACAAAAAATCTATATATTTGTTTGTGTATATAACTTAGAAAAAAATGATCACGCTAGAAAATCACTAAGCATAGCTCCGGCGGTAGTGCGTCCACCTACGGAGTTAAGGGCCCGGGTTCAATCCCTGCCATGGCTGGGAAATGTATCATTGTTGGAATGTAGGTTTACCCTTTCTCAGTTATGAATTGACGGCCGGGGATGGATTTCATGTGTGTTATTTACTCAAGATTAGAGAAATTAGTACGAAGGTGTATAAAATGAACAGGTAGTGAGACAAGTTACGATATAAAAAAAATGTTTAATAAATAATAGCACCGACAATCTAAAATGGCATCACATAACAATTTGAGAGCCTTTACTGTATTAGCTAGGTTCAGGTTACAGACATATCCAGATGGATACTAACAATATGTTCATTTGTTTGTGCACAGAATGTTTACATCCATACTCCACCCTACCCTTTCCCAAGCCACAATCATAATGTATTTTAATGTCCTTTCTCGTAAAATGTTTTTTAAATGTGTTTTCTCCTTTTTGTTCAGACGTAACGAATTAGTTTTATAACAACTATCAAAACATAGTTTGTAGGTCACAAGTCAGTTCCTGTGTCCAGATGTTATTTTTTATTTAAATAATATGTAGATGAGGCTATAACCATAATTAACAAATACTAATATTCAACATCATGTAGAGATAATGCTTTAAATACGTAATCTATTAGTTCCGTATATCTGTATGTAGCACACATTGTGTAATTAATATTTTTACTAATTACATTAGTGTGTTAGTAATGAGAAATATCTAAAACAAAAGTAGTGTACCCACATTTTTGTGGAGGGGAAAAGGTAAGCCCATTTGGGATTTGAACCCTGACCACAATTCATAGTTAAAATAAACTAAATGAGCTTAGTATTTAAATAAAGTTAAGGTTAACTTAAAAAATGAACCGACGGTTTAGTTTGGTCCCGGGGTGACCTGGTGGTCTAGGGCTAAGGTGTCAGACTTCGTGTGTTGGGGGTCCAGGGTTCAATCCTCGGCCCCGGAGCAGATTTAGCTGATTGCCAAACCCTTCCTTCACATCTGACAACTGCTTGTGAATGTTTAGAATGCCAAGCCTCGACCGTGGTTTGGATTCCACGTAAACTGTAGGTCCTCCATTTCATCTCACGATCATCCTACCATTAAACATTATCGTAAGTGCGAATTACCCGAACAGTTAGTAAGACGCTGTGATAATAATAATAATAATAATAATAATAATAGTTTGTGCCTGACCTACAGTTTTCATTCATAATAGCCAAAGAAGACTGTCTGCCTGCTAATCCTCCCCCTCATCCTCCCTCTATACCCTACCGAAAACTTCGGCCCAAGACTTTCCACTAACTCCAACGTTGACGAAGATAAGCTTTTTGGTTCTCAACGGGACTGACCGTTAGCATCCACTTTTACCATTTCCTCTGCGAAACAAACGCTATCTTACCGATGTTTCAGGCATTACTACCATTGGCAACTCTCGAGCTTTGCATAGATACATGACTTCAGCTTTAGTATGGTAGTGTACGTAAAGCAGCCGTGTTGTGTCGGCACAGAAGCATAGGTGTAAGCTAATGGCTAGTGTTGAAGAATCACAGTTGCAAGGGATATAACGTATGGATTATTTGAAAAGAGAGCAATATATTCTTTGCTAGAGTTATCTTAGATTACATTTATGGCTGGATATCCGTCAATTGCTCCCATGGTTGGCCCATTCATTTTGAAATGTTCAAGTATTTATGATCGCAATAGCTTGTTATTCGTTTGTACCATATTGTTCCGCAAATATTT
The DNA here is from genome assembly GCA_902151425.1 of Timema shepardi. Classification (NCBI taxonomy): domain Eukaryota; kingdom Metazoa; phylum Arthropoda; class Insecta; order Phasmatodea; family Timematidae; genus Timema; species Timema shepardi. The sequence goes on along the minus strand of CABFVX010002289.1, from coordinate 109,344 downwards.
TCGTTTTCTCCGTTTTGTTAAGCCCAAAAATGGTATGTTTACATAGTAGGGGCAACTTCACGGTACACCCCCCCCCCCNCACCCCCCCCCCCCACACACACTATGAAAACTTACATTTTTATTGTTGAGATCGTTTGTTCCGGATTGTTTCCCAAATTTTTGTTTTTTCTGCCTTTGTTCTTGTGCAAATGATACGTGCACTTGTGACAATTCATTTACTCGTGAGGTGCCTACTTCACGGTAGCCTCCCATTTTAAATATTCATGTTTTTATGATCACAATAGCTTGTTATTCATCCGTTCCGGGCTGTTCTACAAAAAAATTCGTTTGTTCCGTTTCAATAAACTCACAAAGGGTATGTATACATGAGGAGGGCAACTTTATGTTAGCCCCCTCACCCAGGTCGGAAAATTTAAAATGTTATTGTTGCAATCGTTTGTTACAGATTGTCCCGAAAAAAGTTTCATTTGTTTCGTATGTGTTCTTGCACGAATGGGACGTGAATTTGACATTTTGTTTACTCGTGAGGGGCTAAATTAATCAAAACCCCTCCACCCATGCTTTTAAAAATTCATGCAATCATTTGTTCCTCTCTGTTTCCAGATTGTTACACAAAATTTCTGGTCTGCTCCGTTTTGAAAAGCCTACACATAGTATGTTTACACTAGGGGGAACGGGTCAACTTCATGGTAGCCAATTCCGGTTTGAATTATATTCAGGCACTTAAGTTAAATTAGAATAATTTTAAATTATATAGATATTTTATAATTCATAAATACTCTGCCCTATTCTTTTTAATAAAACAGTTGTAGGGATGAGAAAATAAATTGAAAAATTAACTATTGTATTCTATTGGTTTGTCATGATTGTAAAATCCACATAGCCGATGAGACGATAAAATTAAACGGTGAAAAGTTGCTTTGGGATTGAATTTTTTTAAAGTAAATTTTTGTAGATCAATATTAAATTTACCAGAATGCAAGAATTCGGCTTTTAAAATACTTTATGGCATAGTTATTTTAGTTTCCATTTGTAAAGTACGTGTTTGATTTAGTCATGTGCATTTAGTTAGATGTTTTATTTAAAATCTTAGTTGTTTTTTTTGAAAATTTGCAATAATATTTTAAAATTTCAGGTTATTCCATAGGTATTTTTTAATGACGTTTTGGGAATGTATTCTGGGTCCTGTTAGTAAACTTTGATTGATTTGAAAAAAATATTTTTTATTGTCAAGGAGTTTCTTAGTCTTCTTCGTGTCAGATTTGGAATAAATAGAATAAATGACATTTCCGTCCAACCATGTATCTTTGTGGTCAAAGATACTATTTACATCATAACAGTAATAGTAGCAAACAAAAGGATGGTGCGATGTCAATACCTTAGGATAACATAGCTCTGAGCTCTCTTGAGGGGGTGAGGGAAGAGGGAGGGAAGATCTCAGGTATCTTTCGGTAATTTCACAACTGCCCAATTAGACGAAACCAATAATTTGAAGCTTAGGAGGAAATGAGGCCTGTAAATTTTTTTTTTGCCATGAGTTTTATAACATGCAATAAGTTGTAGACCAAAGTCTCCCTAGTTTTTGTATTTCTGACGTGCTTCGCCTATTTATTGTTTTTTTGAGCATAGTGATCGAATCAAAGACAATATTTTTCATACTTTGACACAGAGGGTTGGACACTCTTTACTTGACGCCTTGTGTGACATACAGGTCGCACACCAAAAAGGTCATCCATCATCACTAGTGACACTAGTTTATTTAGCGTTTGTAAGAGATATAAGAACTAACAAACTAAAATATAATGCACAATAATCTTGAACAAACTAAAACAGTTATAACATCAAAAATACAAATGATATTATATTTTATCTAGATAAGATGATGAAAGGGAGTTTAGCATAAAATATATTTATTTTTAAACTTTCAACATGAAATAAAAATATTTTTAAAAAGAAATTCAGAACAAAATATAGATAAACATGTTAAGGAACATTCAAGCACACTGACAACAAACTTTAAATAAAAATTTTGAAAGAATGTGAGAGAGCTACTACTAGAATAATGCCTTTTCTGTATTAATAATGACTAAACTATTTCAAATAGCTAAGAAATTAAAACAATATAAACTGCCTATATTACTTTTTTTTTCATGGTTTTTTATACAATATCTGTAAAAAGTGTTTTAAAATGTTAAGTATTTATTTCATTATTATTTATATGTAATGTGTCGAAACATTGGGTGGCCACTTACAGCCATTTATTGTTTACTAGATTGTATATTCTATGTTACTAATTCTGGAAACCCCTAACATATAAAATAAACATAAAGCCTATCTTCCTATATAAAAAAGTACATATGCTCAATCTTGGTTTCGAAGTTTGATGTTTTCTGGGTTGTGATGGAAGGAACTATTGTTTATTATTTTAATATATATATATATATATATTGTTTCTTGGCAGTTCACAGTGATCACAAATAAAACACAAATCTAAAAATTACTACATGTTTCAATATTGAGCTAACACCAGTAGTGATATAAAGATCAATAACACTACAATATGAGGCTAACTATTTAAAGAAACAGCTTGTGAATGATTGGTCAAACAAAAATCTCACATGGACTGCATATTACTTGTGTGTCTGTGTTAATACAGCTGGGATAACCGCTGCGTGTTGCGCGAACTGTGGAGGCGGGCTATCACCCATTATTGTCTACTAAACTACATTTTCTTTCAAAGTTTTAATCCCATGAGACAACTTGGAATTTCACTGCATATTTTTATGTCTTACGGAAATCAAGTTATTCAGTAAAACGTTACATATTTAAGTCTGAATACAACACAATTGGAACCAATCTACCTTTAACACTACGTAAATGTGAATGAACTTTTGTTGAGAGATCCTCACTGTAAAAATCAAAGACAATGGATGGCTTACCATAATTATTCTGTAAATACTTAGCTTATGCCATGAAAACCTTACGGAAAGTGTTATTATTTCCCCGGTATATCTGTTGCAATAAAACACCACCATCAAAATGCACTGTATTATTTGGAACTTTGGCAGTATTGGCTATTTCCCGTATTTGCTTCACTAATTTGAACTTTGTTGCCTTTCTCATCAGTCATTGAGAATCAAAGAGTGCTGGAGGGATTTTGCAGAGCTCATATGCCAATAAGTTGGCCAAATTATGATTGTTTGGTTGGGCATAATCAAGCAGCCGCTGAAATAATAATTCCAGATCTACTTTTAAAAAAACACTTTCCAAAAGTACCTGTATTCTCCGGATCCAAAGTCTTCATTTGATTTTTTATTTTGGAAGTATATACAGTCATTGTTTGGCCTGTTATATCTTTCAGAATAGTTCATTTCCAATAACTTCTGCTTTTTCAGCATTTTATTTGTCATAATCAATCACACCACTAATAATATTTCGCAGGATGTTATCATGACCAAAAATATTCAGTGGTATGAGAAGCTATGTAATTTTTTCTGGGTTTTCTTTGTCCCTCTTCTTTCAAGCACTTGACACTATCACATGTTATTCTATAGTCACGTGGGAAGTCCCTGCAAATACCTGAATCACAAAGTTCATATATGAACAGATATGCCTTGGCATTACACATAAAACTCGTTGTGGTTCTGTCATACCTTAGCCATGCGCTAAGCCACCACTTACTTTCAAACCTTTATTTAGAGATTGGTATACTATATATAGACCACAAAACAAGCTGTCTCTTTTGTAATCAAATTTCTTTGACTGAGATCAAACGGAGCGTGAAGTACTTGGATAATTATCTGTAGTTGGCTCATTAAACGTGAACGGAGACTTTAAATTCATGAACTGGGCCCTAAATTTATTGTGGGCTTGTTGACCTACATTAATGTGGAAAACGCTAAATTTGCGTTCCTTATATGCTTTGTTGATTCCTTGGATTCCTTTTTCTTTCGATGTGACTATTTATTCTCAATTTCCAATTTTATATTACATAAAAAGCATTTTTCTTCCATCATGCGCTACTAGCTCTAAACCTATATGATACAAATAATATTAAACAACAGTTTGATTTCATCCATATATAGTTAATAAACACATTTAATTGACATACAGGGTTGGATTTAAGATGGTGAAAGATTTTAGTAAATTGTCTTGTGTATTGGGTATTTTATTCAATATAATATATGTTTAATGTATTTTTTAAATGGTTTTTAGCACTTAAATTCAAAATGACGAAATAATTTTATTTTTACTGACAGCCTGGGCTTCGTAGTTTCGTAGTTTCTGAATAATTTTAATTTATTATTTTATATTAGATAATAAAGAATAAATATTAATACGATGAAAGGGAATGACGGAAGAAGTGATTTAGACAAACGAAATATAAAAATTGCCTGGAAAAGACAATTAGTGAGAGTGACCTGAGAGATTTAACATTCTAAAGTTTTAAGACTATTCATCATACTAAGAATATAAACCCATTTTCTTTCATAAAATTTTATAATATTTCATTTATCTTCAGTCCATTTTATAAATAAAATGTATAGTTTTCAAGATATTGATGATTTTCACTCCAGTGACAATTATTACCGCTATTTTTTCAAGAAGGCGGCTTATCAGGCAAGCAGACATTGGTAGACTTTATTCAATCGTTTTTATCAGATTATCAGAGTATTTATATAGAATTCATTGATAGTAATTATTCTTCAATTAGCTCTAGGTAAATCATTAAATGTACTGGATTATAGCTCAAGTATATGGGACTACCTGATCTGTTTGTGTGATTTTCGTTATCACTATTTTACTCATGCTACGTCTGACATATTAATGTTGTCTATTCAGATATACATAGTTAAATAGTGGTTCAAAAACTAAATAACTATTACTAATTAACTTTCAAAGAAATTTAACTTCAATGCTTTCCAGTTTTCGATGCCAACATTAAAATACATAGGAACCTAAACATTATCAAGAGAGTGGGAGAGATTAATATCGCTTCCCTATGTACAGTACATTTGTACTTGTCCTTGTGGTTTCTTTCTCAAATACTCTATATAAACAAAAAACAAATTATATCCTAACATAATCTCCTGTTTGTATAGTCTACGAAGCATTGATTCAAGAAATCCAAAGGAAAAACATCGTATTTTTCAAGTTATCTTTACGTTCTGCATTTTCTACAATCCTCTCAACTCTACGGTATGATAACCCTCAATCTCAAAATTTGGCGGGGAATAATTTTTCATACCCATACACTTGCGCCACATTATCAAATTTTTTGTTCTTCATTCCACTAAAAATTACATTTTATATTGTCATGCATTCAATGTAGCACAAACTCCTTAACAGCCCCATCATTTTGAACGGATACAGAAAGCAAATATATTACTGTGAATCAAGGTTCATGGTTTTGTCGGACCTGTTCCTGTTTGAGTGGTTCTCAAACCTCCTCTCAATTACACATTATTTTTAATAATTCCCTACATTATTGCAATTATAGTTTCGTCCATTCGATTAACTCCCTGGTGCTCTAGGTAATTTGGAGCAACTAGTCCTTTCTATTACAATTAATAGAACGCTTTTACTTGTTTAGTGTAAACCTTCTCTTACGAACTAATTTTTCATTTTCCTGAGGATGAATATCAGCGTCTACAATGCGTACTGCTGCTTCTACAGCTTTCCTATATTATTTGGGATATCATAAATGCTTTAATCTCTCCAATTGTCCTGTAAATCTCTTAAGGGGCTTCTATAACGTGCTTATCTCTTTCCTGTCTTATTGCTTCGTTACGAATATAACGATCCCCCAATTAATAGTAATAATATTAATCTTCCTGATTCTTTTGTTGGCATCCTCAACGCTTTCTCTCGTTTGAGTCTTATTTGGGTTGATTTTACCCTAAATATTTGGTTTAGGTATTTCTTTTTTCTACTCATTTCTTAAATCTTCAAATGGGTTTGCCTCAACCAAACTTAAATCCCAAATCACTCGTTCTAACGTTGCTTACCCGAAGAGTAGTCTAGTCACTGCTCAAGTTCATCACGATATTTTTGATGCCTTTTTAAATTAAAGAAAAAACTTCAAATCTCTGATTTACCATGAAATACCAGGTTGTTAGAATCAATGAAAATTTTATGATGTTGATTGAAGGAAGTGGATAATTAATTAAACTCTTGTCATTGACTGATATTGACTTGGGCTTTTATAACGTCTTCATTTTCTACCTTAATATTTTAACAGATTTGTTGATAAGCGGTCTAGTGTGGTTTGTAGATCACTCTTTACTTCTGTGACACCAACCAAAGCCATAGTAACTCATAGTAATAGTTTTAGTGGACTCATACCTTTAGTATACTTATTTTTCTGACTAAGCACATGTTGGTGTAATTGTCATTAACAGATATAATCAGAAGTTCTAGACGTCACCTTTCGGTAATGCCTTTCTTCTAATAACCGATTGTAGATGAATACCAATATTTCTTAAAACACAAATTTTCCGTACCACCTTACCAGCCCTATTGGTTGATTTGCCAATATGAATGTTGGGGAGTAGAAGGAGTAATGGAGTGTTCCTTTAAATTCTATTTATAAGTACGAGTATAGCTTGTACGAAAAGAAGTATATTAATTGTGTTGTTATTCTTATATTTTAAATAATTTAAGTTGAGTTTGAGAAAAAATTGTCTAATCAGTAACTGCGCTATTGTAGGTGTGTTAAAATAATGTTATGCAACGAAATAATTATGAGAAATTTGACACACCTATGTGTGTTTTGGACTATAGTGTATTTGTTGCTGACATTCAAGTGTTTATTTTTCCAATGTTTACATTATACAATTCAATGAATTTGGTAAGACAATAATAAAATACTGCTGAAGTGGTTACATTGGTATATATATTAATATTGGTCCGTCTCAATATCCATGTGGTCTATAAGCACACATACGAACTACGCTAATGTGTCAGGATTTATTAATACTAGATTTAGAGGACTATTTAGCGCATAAAGAGTGTACCTACATTTGTTTGTAGATATAAAAAACTTATCTTCTGGCTACCAGTAGTCCAGTATACTATGAGAGTGATGCACTATACGATTAACGGAGTAGGTGTTAGTGGTATATATTAAGGAATTCTAAAAATACAAAATGCATTGGAGTATCCTAATAATACAAAATTGTATTGACGATTTAGTAAATAAGATGATTTAGCAACCTTTTAAGTAGTAATGGGTTATTGCAAGTTTATTAACCTTTATTAAGGAAAACCATCCTTATTGTGAGAGTCGCCAGTTCAAAATAATAGCACCCTAAAAGTTTTTAAGATGTGTGGTTTTCTTTCCTTGTCTTGGTAGTCACCGCAGGTCTAATAATTATAATAAAAATTGCGGGGTGGTAGTTAAGAGTAGTTAGATTAGATCACGTTTAAATCAATTTATAGTGTGAATTTACCCTAAATCTGTTGAAGGCCGCTCTCACACTAAGACGCGTGACTTGTATCTAGTGAAATACTAGAAGCCAAACAATATAATAACTAATACTAATTAAAATATATTATGTTTTATTAATCTAACCAATACAATGCCCACTAAAGACTATAGATTGAAAAATAATAATTCATTCCGTGCTGACCTCATTTCATTTGCGAGGCCATTACGGTCATATAAAGGCTGGTCACGAAAGAGAATGGGTTAGCTGGTATCCGTCTTACGCGTAATATTCATTGGTGGTATAACATTAAAATAAATTAGTATATTAATAATAATAATTATAATTAACTATCCCATGTGTATCCTATAAGAAAGGAAGGCGTGGGGAAATATTTGCTTAAAAAAAGGGCCAAATCTCTTCTACACTTATTATTGTTCCGAACTTTTACATCTTGGTCATGACATTATTGGTAAAGGTACTTAGTCTCTTAACATATTATTAGATTTTTATTACCAAATTAATGAATAACAACTTTTAGCTATACAACATAGGTTTGGTCAGCATTTAGTGATCACGGTGCTTAGTCCTGTGATGAATTATCATAGCTTTGCATTATGATAAATGCTCTCAAATTGCTTCAGTTTCAAATTTGACTAACCAAAACCATATTCAGCTTAGGTGTATAGCTAATTGAGAATTAAAATTTAATATCCGTTTTGAAATTGGTCAAATTGACTTTAAGGGATCAGGTTTATCTCAGCACAAGTTTCGCAATATTGGTTCAGCTCTGATCTCTGGCATAAATAGATTGTCTACTTATAAGTGACCAAAACTCTATTGTGTAGTGGCCGATATATATATATATATATATATAGCACAACTCCACTATTCCTTATATTCCTTATATTCTACAAAATATGTGCTTTGTTGAAGACGTGTCAATACTATTAAAATTATGAATTTAATGTGTCAATTATATTTAAAAACCAATTTTGAATATATATATATATATTATTAAAATGTAAAGTATATATCTTTAAATCTTATAAACTGCATAGTACTGTTAGCCACCTTTCCGAGGTGGGCATTTTAACTTGTTCCTCAACGAGATTATGTTGAAGAAATAATTGAAGATAAATTATACATTATTGTATAAAATACTTTTTTTTTTACAGGAAGCACGACGACATCCCCATCTACAACTACGTAGGAGGTAATATTTTGTCACTTACTGAAGTTCAAAAGATATGTTTGGAGAGGATTCTTGAAATACCTAGCACTAAGTCCATCTGGTATCCTTGGGCGAGGAGCTTTCAAAGCATTTTCTTGTACCGCTTGTTGGCCATCTTCGTCCACGTAATACCAGCAGTACTACTCGATATTGCGTTCAGAATGATGGGAAAGCCTCCCATGTAAGTTTATGTATGATGTGACTATAATATTTACTAATATAATTTAACAAAAATAATATTTATTTTATTAATATTAATAATATGAAAAGTTAGAAAACTAGCAGAACTGGACCACTAGGGGAAAACACCTTTTATTAAAGAGTGGTGGGACTTAATAACTCTCCAAAGGCACTTTCAAAAGTTATTTTAGACTTTATTTAAATTAAGTAATAAAATAATGCTTGGAGGGAATAGCTAATGGCCTTGACACACATTCCTTCAAAAGTATATATCTGGGAATCATGTAAAACAATAATTATATTTTTTAAAGTACTAATTCACATTTTTTTTTACTTTATTAAAAAGAGTGTACACATAATTACAGAAAATATTGGTTATAATATAAAGACATATATTACTTAATTAAAATAAAGTTAATTGTTTTAACTAATGTTCGAGGAAGGTAACTCATATAAAACTGTTTTACTTTTCTTTCTTTTTTTTGCTTATATATGAAACATTTTAATTCGAACGATTTTTAATGCTGTTAACAAATACTATGTTATCATAATATTTATATCATTCTCAATTAAAAATTAGTATGCAATTCAAAAAACTTACATTTTTTATTCACACGTGAAACAAATTTTACTTTAATAATTATGATTTTGTTTTTTATCCAAACGATGACTTTTGTTTGTAATTAGTCTCAGCCATGTCCCCTATAGCACTCCAGCAGTAATTTGCCAGCATATTAACACATCACTCTACTTGATAAAATTGTTGTATAACAGTAATATCTTGGTAAAAACACTTTCCTTGTTCATAATTGATTTCACCAAAATTGTGTGGGAAAAATCCAAAGTGAATGCAAGATGGGATATCTTACACCCCATTGTTTCATAGCACACACAATTTCATGGCAGGTGTCTGGTTTATTTTTTCCCGAGATATTTTTGGATATATTTTAGAATTCTTTCAAAGCTGATAGATAAACTTAACTTAGAGTAGAGATAAAGTTGTATCCACGGTATGTATCCTTATTGGTGGACCAAAACAAATCCGTTCTTTTAGCATTAGGTTAACTAACTAAAGTGGGGAAATTTCTATAGAAGATGCATAAAAAAACTTCGTCGGTCTTTTTCATGGCTTTGACAAAGATTTTAAATTTAACCAAGATTTATATAACGTGGTGGTAATATTACTTTTGCAGTATTAACTATTACTAAAAGATCGATCAGTTTCTGATGTTTATTCCAAAATTTCAGCTAGTAATGCTTGTCCTAGTCTCAACCATCAAATTCCCAATATTAATAAGGCAGCAAAACGTTCTATATCTTAATTGCTTGCCTAACAAGAGTGATATAGCTTTCAAGTCGCCACATATGTTTCAACAGTTAATTTTGTCAAGTATTTTTTCATGTTTTTCAAAGTTTCCTTCGTGTGTATTGCTTAATCACTTGGTATGGAGGGATGTTTGTTATTATTGTAAAGAAGAACAACTATTAGATGATGCGTTGATGAATCAATAAAATATAAATACTCATCGGTATTTTGTTCTTGACAATCTGCATCCATGTTCATATGTTCATGCAGTAAACCAAATCACCAGTTGAAGCAAAATACTTTATGCTGGTAGCAAGATATTGACATATTTGTATTCTTCTGCAACAGGTTCCATCCTTGTCACAGTGATCCTAACCATTCAGTTTGACTCCTAGATAAGTTCAAGTATCTTACTAAGTCATTGAACTTATGCTGGGAGATAAGTGGTTAATTTTGTATATAGGACTGAGCGGTTGGATCACTTATGTCCTTTTCCTCAGTGACTAGCTCACCCCATTTGTTATCATCAACAATGGTCCGTGTTTCGGGTGGATTAGGAACTGGCAGGTCTTGACTGTGAAACACTAGTCCGATGGCGGAACGCAACGATGAATATTGTATACTATATCTAGATTTCGAGGACATATCAGATATCTTTGCTAAAATTTCAAAGTATCTGTACTTGACAGATCATTGGTACAGAAACCAGTATAAACTTCAAGGATACTTTCAGCCATCCTATCAAATACGCTGCGTAGTTATTACGTATAACGTGAGTCCATGGTTTATCCTGATCACCTATATTTCAAAATTATTCCCAAAATATCACAAACATATAGAAATGCAGTAAATAAACCAAAAAAAGTATATTGATTTAAAAGTAATGTAAGTGATTACTTTCTTAAAATATATTAGATTAAAAATTTATTGCAAACCTTACAAATATGTTAGTTACATTTTAGAGTCCCAATATATTTTAAAATACACACTTACTTTGAAATATGAAACAAATGATATGAATTTATATTGAATGAATTGTCTAAAAATTAGAATTTACTACGATTTGCCCCTAGACGTATGGGTCAAATGACGTGCTTTGTTTTTAATTTTAATTTTTAATTTAACCTTACCTTTGCCGAGACATATTTATTGTTAGTATATTAACAATATTCTAGTTTTAGTATCTATCTCTGCACTCATTAGATAAATAAATTCGTATGGCAGATGTTAACCAATAGATTCAAATTTTATACTTTTTACTTCATAACACATCTTCACTCAAAACATTCTTTTGTTCTTAGTTTATTGTATATATCTAAGTTTTTTTAACACATTTTTTAACGTGTAATACATATTTTATTTTAGACTTTTCATCAACTTGTGTTTAGTTCAGTTGATGATGCATTATTAATTTTATGTTAAATATTCTTAGCTGACAAAATGTGTTTCACCAGAATTAAACCTTACTCATACTTTTTGACTTTTAATTTAACTTAATACATCTACAAACCTAGTAACGGTTTAATTAATTAAATTACTTTGTTTATATATATATTTCTGGAGCAATTTATCTAAGTCTTAACTTTTAATTATATTGACTCTTTACTTTCAACTATATTTAAAATGTTTACTAAAATGTTAAATAGTCCAAGCAAGAAAAAGAATCAAACAGTGGCTACCTAATAATAAATCTAAATTTAACAAAAATACTAGCGCACAAGTGGCAAAAAGAAACATTAATTGCTTCATAAAACCATTTTACTATTGAAAATAAATTTTCTAGTGAGAAATTTCTGACGCTTACGCTGAACGATTTTAATCACATATTTAACTAAGTGTTCAAGCACTCAACCCATTATAAGTCGATTATATTTAAATATTTAATAACATATAAGTAATTAATATTTTTACATCTTCGAGTGATTATATCCAAGTCCAGAACAGGACCTCTCGTGGTTGTGTCAGAACTAATATTCAACCATGTTAGCTGAGCACCAGTTTTATATAGGTCTAGTTGATGGAAATAATGGTGGGACATCATTATATTAAAAGTACAAAGACACATTGCAAACACGTGCTAACAGCAAGATTCTCTTGTTAACAACCGTCATAATCTTAGCACGTCATCTAGACACGTAGACCGGAAATCTGGTGAATTGGCAGTTTAGCTCGTGTGAGGTTCATCGGTCGGCCAGCTAGGCCAATCAGCGTAGTTCTAGATCATCTCATTGAAGTGACTCGTCGATGCACATTTCATAGATTTGTCAGTCTTCACTTCATCATGAAATTCTGTGCTAGCTAGTTGGTATTGGAACTCGTGCTAAGCCAGAAGATACAATGAGTGATTAAAGCACATATTTTAGACATAATAAGGTGTTGTAAATGTTTGATATTGCAGGATGCCTATATGTATTGCTTATTTGGGGCTGGTAGTAATAATGTAACATTAGATAGTAGTGCAATTACATGTTATGCGATATTGTACCCTCATTTCAATCTATAAGAGATGATTTTTGTGTTAATTTTGATTCGTAACTTTGCTTAAATATATCACATATGGCAGTTAAATCTTTAGAAAAATACAAAGATAATTTAAATGTATCATGTGGTGTTTTGCCCTCTTCTGACATATTAGCAGCTACACCCAAATGTTGCATGAACTGTTCTGCACCCTTTGAATACAATATATTAGGCCTATATACCTGATGGAACCAATGTAAATGAAACATATCCCTCAAACCTAAGCTCAGTCAAAATTAAATTAATTAAAAAATTATTTCCTGCGTCTCAAGGAGCATTTAAAATAACTCTTTTCCTAGTGGATATAACATAATTTGTAATACTCTTATTTCTACGGTAAGTAGTTCTGTATTTAATGAAGGCTTGTTTATATTCAAAGTTTGTAATATAATTGGATGGTTGTTTAAAATCTTTCCCAAATATTATCTATAAAATATAAATTCGTATGACTTTTCTTGTATAAAACGATCCAATTTCTTCATGGTTCCATCCGCGAGGCCCTAAAATTATTTTGGTTTGGTATATTCTTGATTCTAACAGTTTCAATGAACACCAAATTGTCTTTCGATTAATTAGATTTATCCTACGTTTAATACCTCCCGACATGTTGTTCCAGTTGTGCCCTCCCTAAAGGAATAGAGAAGGTAATAAATACATAAAAGAAGAAATACTGTGAAAATCGGGTTTTATTGAAAATTAATTTAATTCTAAAACAATAAATACATATTTTTTATTCATTAGGTTTCTGCAGTTCTCTCCATCTAGTAATATGGGCTGAAGTGTATTTAAGGTTAACAAGTAATTAATAAGTACATAAGTGACCAAAAACATAACATTCGTTTCAATGGGTTGCGTTAGCTCGGCGCAATTGGACGACTAATATAGGCCAGGACTAATATATATGAGTTGCTAGCTTCAATGTAACCAATATTACACGAGTAATTTAAGTCAACTATGTGTCAGCGTCAAGTTACAAGATGGCTGGTGACCATCCCGTAAAATCTAAGAAATCCCCCAAAAAATAGCAAGCTCCCACAGCGGGTGAGGTATTAATTCAGTATCCGAATACATTTGAATTCTAGCTTATTGATCATAAGCTTAAGCGCACACATAAATAATTCTAGAACAGTGGCAATAAAGGCCTGAATTATTAAGTCCCATAATTATGGTGACTTATACTAAAAGAACGTCAAATTCACTACAAGAAGGTGCCTACACTGTACCTCTAAAATTGGGAACAATAAGCCCTATTAAGTGTATCCATAATATAGCCTTGGGTATAGATATCAAGCTTCGCTATCAAAACTTAACATATGGGTAGACCTCAGTTTTCCAGAATAACTAATACCCTCAAATATGAGGCCGCCTGCAAGGCATCAAAAATAGACAAACCTTTAAGTTATTTCTCCCTCTACACATAGTCATAGAGAGTAGTCCAATATTATATAGTACAGGACACCATTAAGAAGTCCATCAGACCCAACTAGGTCATAAAATACTAACTGCCAGTCCTGGCTAGTGAGTGGAGATTCTCCCTTCGCTATTAAACTCAGACTAATGTCACATAATATATCTAGCTCTAATAAACTACTCTGACTTATTAAAAACTGTTAGTAATAAATTGGTAATACCAAACATTTTCATAGTAGGGGTGGATAAACCACGTCCCATAAAAATTAACACATATTAGCACACTCAATATAATGTGATTAACGCTCTAGGAACAATCTTGCCCCAGTTAACTGAAGAGGCACCTACATGAAGTAAGCAGAACTAGCTTATGTCAAATTGACTTGTACTATGCTAAGGTTTAGCCCAAAACAAAGCACTAGTTTTACTACTAGATAATAAGTGGGACCATTATTAACATGCTGAAGGCAACACATAAAACACATTTAACTTCATTATAAAAAATACATGCAGGGTGAGCAATAATACAAACCAAACGTTTACACTCATATTACATGCTGGTTACAAAATATTCAGAGCTTAGTTCAACTATAACCTAGCATTCGACTCAGTGAGCTCAGCATCGTTGCAGTTCCAACGATAGAGTAGAAAGTGCACTCCTGGAGCACTTATAGTAAAAAGGATGATATTGAAGTTCTGGAAGTAGCAGGATTCTATGCTAGGATAGCCCGAATGGCGATACGGTCTGCCTTTATGCCGTCTTGGCCCTACTTGAACGTAGAGCTAAAATTAGGTAATAGAGAAGTAACAGTTAGCCGAGCGTCTAGTAGCACAATCAAAACAGTTCTATATATAATATTCTCCTAGCAACACATACAAAATTAGTATTCCTGATTGAGTCCAAACCAGGGCTATATAGTAAGGGCTGTCTCACTACGGCTCTGGAGGTGGTCCTCTCTCATTCAAGACGTGACGTCACCGGCCTGATAGAGCTCGAATGACACACAAAGAACGCTCGAAAGTTTCAAAACATAACTCACATTTTCTCGTAAACTGCTTGAACAATCACAGTCATTTTTTCAGAATTTGTTATAAAAACCTTTTAAGACATGAGGAAATTATTAAAATTCCCATATCCCAATTGGTTTGCTTTTAAAAAATTGTTTTCTAATGTAAGAACTATAATGAAGTTCTTATAGCAGACACATTTTCACTCTGTTGAAAAGTTTTTTCCTAATTGAAATAGATGGGTAGTATAAGTGTACGAAATGATGACCATGAACTGAATTTTATTTAGATATAAGACTCATCTCTGTAGCTTAAATACTTTGCTCAGTTTGACGTGTTTAGTTACGAGCTATTTTAGCGCGCCTGGTTTTAGATTGAATGAGGCTTGTCAGAAAGACTGGTCCGTCAATAATATTTAAACTAGTGATATTAATCACTATACAAAGTAGTAAATAGAATTAATTCAAGCCAAACCTTGTTGAAATTTACAAGAACCTCTAATAATATTGTTCATAATATAATAATAGTAATAATAACACATAAAAATAAGTATATAATATAACAATATAACAACACTTATTAGAACAAAAACAAATCACATGTTTTTATTAACAGAATTATATAATACTATAATAGCCCTACCATAAGCTGCCTACATGTACATATATACGCAAAACTAATACATAACACGTTATATACTATTTGAGTAGGCCTACATGCTATCAATATATCAGTTACTATACGAATATGTTGAACTCACTGAAAAACTTATTAATTTTAAATATACAGTAATTTAAAAAAGGATATATTTATTCTCTATTGATATTATTCTAATCTTATTTACAAGAACTTCTAATAATATTGTTCATAATATAATAATAATAATAATAATAATAATAATAATAATAATAACACAGAAAAATAAGTACATAATATAACAATACTTATTAGAACAAAAACCGATCACATGTTTTATTAAAAAAATAATACTATAATATCCCTTGCATAAGTTGCCTACATATAAAAGCAAAACTAATACATAACACTTTATATACTATTGTTGTTATAATAATAATAATATAAAGAAGGATCAAGTTTGTGGCACAGTTTAACTTCACCTGTGTCCCTCTGTAAAACATCAGTCAAAATATCCGCATTGATCTTTGTATTATCTTCTAAAACAAGTCCTTCGTCAAGAAAGTGGTTTCTCAAAAGTTTGATGTAGTGAGGCATGTCAGCAAAGACCCACACTTTTCTATCACAGTCAGCAGGATTGATAAAATATTTATTTTTTTGTGGTTATTTTGAGCTCCTTCCACAGTGCTCCACAGCCTCCTAAATCAGAAACAATGGCACATACTTTGATTCCTGAAGACTCTACAGCGTTAATAATCAGGAAAAGCAATGATTCGTTCATAGTCTTGTCCAAATTAAAATACACTGGCTGTTTCCATTTAGCTGATAGTCCTCTAATTAGCACAACTTGAACTTTGGAGTGAAGGCCGAGAATTTGGTCCAGTCCAACATCGTAGACAACCCTTCTGTCCATGTGAATTTCATCAAAACATAGCACACACAGTTTATCTGTTGTAGGTAAATCTTCACAGCATTTTGAAACCAGCGCCAGTACATTGTTAAGAATACCAGGAAAACAGGTAGACTTAGCACACCACCTACATAAAGTTGATGAGGAAGGCAAAGGGAATACAAGTTTTTCTCTCCAAAAATCATACGCTTTACGAGATAGGGCTCTTATCATAACGGAGCGTGAAATGTATTCACTTGTCCATCGAATCATTTTACCCTTATAGTCCAATGATTTGAGTTGTGTAGGTGTTAACAGTTTTGCGAAACGGTTAGTTAAACGACATTTTTCTTCATATTTACGTTTAATTAAGCATAATTTTCGCTTTAGTGATTTTGTTACACTAACATGCTTACTAATTTGTTTAGAAAGTATTTTAAATTTTCTAACATATGTTTTAAAAAAAATTGTTTCTCCTTATTAAATACGTTCAAATGGATTTTTAAGGCATCTACAGTTTTCCTCCATGTTTTAGTTTCGTCGAGCAAATGTTCGTAGTTTACACATTTATCACACTTAACAATATTATCTTCTTCAAAGGCGGAATAACGCGGAACAATTTCATTTATTTCAACGCGTGGTTTTTTAGGGCTTAAATTTTCAATTCTTTCCAAAGCAACTAAACGAGTACGTCTAACACTAACAATAAGCCTTTCTTCTCTAAGGAAAGGCAATTTCAATTCGAAATGAGTAAACATCACGCATTGGAATACCACCGTAATAACACGTGGTGATTTGGCAGGTGCCGCGCTGTGTCTGGCCGGTGACGTCACGCCAGTGCTCCCCCCTCCAACTAGCGGAACCAAGGCGGCAGCGTTAGCATCAAAGAACTGGGACAGCCCTTACTATATAGCCCTGGTCCAAACAGGGAGGGAGAAGTCAGGTTTCAGCCAATCAATTCATAAGAACACAACGCTGACCTGCACGCACCAAGAGAGCACATGCGCATGCGTGACAAGCAGAGAAAGAGAGAGGCTATTGAAAACGTATGTGATCCCACTCTACATTTTCTTGAGACGGTAAATGAGAGAATGCCAATTATTAGATTATGCTACGTAGCAGGGATCCAAGAACACACATGTAGATAAAGGGGAGTCAAAACTCCGCTCCAGTTCATAATAGGTAGCAGATATCTCGAACAATAAGAAGAGAACATATGTGTGCGAGCTAAAAGTCATTAGCTCGGCCCACGGTGAGCTAGCCAAAGTGCGAAAGGATCTGTCAAGTGAAATATATTAATTTGATAGAGAGAAAATATTTGAGTTAAGAAGAAGAGCGACAAAGTGGCCTTTTATAAGTACCCCAATAGTGTGAATCATCCTCAAATAAGAGTGTCAGTGCGTTTAAAACTAATTGGTGGGATAAGTAAGCTACGTATCTCACTGTACGTAGGTTTTCACATTAAGTAGTACCTTTAACAACATTGTGCTGCATTTAAAAATGATAATACATTATGTTTAATGGGGTGCGTCATGTAACCAAATGAGAGATTCACTCTTCATTACCTCGGGGGGTTCCTTAACATAAACATCTTTCCTTAGGTACTGGATATTAATACATTTTACCAGTATTATTTGATTCAACCTCATTGTAATTAAACGTGTTTTCAAAGGGCTCTCAAACACACAGTTTGAAGAAGATAGTTAAAGGTGGGTAGAATAAGCTTTTAGTGACGTCAGTGACATTACTTGTGGTAAAACAAACACAATGTCAATTTTAGAGTTAGACAGCTAAATGCAGAACACCTTGAATAATCCCTACTGGATTTGTTCCCTCTCATTTGTCTTTTTAATACTAAATGTACCTTCATTACTTCCCTTGTTTATTTATACACATACATACTTAATGGATTTCATAAAACAACACAGCTTCACAGCTCCCCATTAATGTGGGAATCAAACGATTCCAACTCCATCGCTCAAGAATGGATCATTGCCGAGCGCCCTTGATTTATTGGTGTGCAATATACGGTAGTTGGGACATACGTGTGTCCGTTATGCCTATCAATGTAGATCTTTGAAATCTCCTTGGATAATTTTTGCGAAATGTATGGAGAGGATAGAATCAAAAGTTCATATGGGCCACTTAAGGGTCCTTTTATACAGGCGTTTTGGGTCGCGGTGACAAGTGACGACACGATGTAAAGCGTTCTATAAATACACAGGAGTGGGTGCTTTTATACTCTGTCACGTTTCGTTCATGTCACGGCGTTCTGAAAAGTGTGTCGTTGTAATCTAGAAAACGTCGCGACATGAATGACGTGTGGTAAGCTCAAGATACATTACTTTCAATGGCATCAACTTTCGTGTCACTGTGTTGGCTAGACAACAGGGCAGCCAACCTCAACAGTTGAAACCTCAGTGTACTTTTGTTACAGATTTTTTCCACTTTGAAATAATAACTATACGTGAGCAAGATACCAAACATTCAGAGGAGGGACATTTAGCACACTATGGGGAATTTCCCTCCAGGGTATAGTTTACTGTTTGTATCGTCAGAATATTTACTTTAAACCAGTTTATCAGCTAAGTTTACAATATTTGTAACTCAATAGTTTTAAAAATAATAATAATCAATAAATGTTTGTTTAGTTTCACAAGGATTGATCAAAAGTTGGCTTTGAAACCCCAGAAATTTCAAATAATAAAACTAAGTGGGACCAAAAGCGTACATCTTGCACATATGAAGATATAATATCTTTATTTTGATCAAAATAATAGTACTTTATTTTAATTTTTTAATTGGTTTTAGTTCAATTTAAGATAATTAGCGTTACTGTTTCACTAAAAAACTTGCATTGAAATTATGTAGGGCGAAAATCCTATTCCTTCCATTAAAGCCGTGTTTGTTGCCAGTGTTATTTTAAATTTGAACAGTAATTCATAAAATGATGTAATTGACATCCTAAATTAATTGAATAACTTTTGGTCGTCATTCCTAAGTTTTTTGTGTAGACTATATTAACCTACGCTCTTTAGAAATGCCTTTCAATTATTTTTTTTAGATTCACAGACATCCTCTTGCGCAGTTTTTAACGAAGTTCTTTCAATAGGAGATAGATAACTTATGGATCCATCACGCTAAAATGAAAATACTGGCAACTCTGATTGTGTTTTTCATTTCCTCCCACACTTTTCATGACGCTCGAAATAATGGTGCGTGTATAAAAACAAACTCAAATGAAGCTCGAAACCGTGTCGTCACTTGTCGCCATGACACAAAACGCCTGTATAAAAGGGCCCTAACATATGTTTAAATACACTTAAGTGAAGTTGTGAGTGTATGTTTTAATCCGTGATTCCCAAACCTTCAACAAAATCTAGATCGTCGTGTCTGATCTTTTCCTGAAATCATATCTGTAGATCTAGTTTTGGCAGTCCTTGCTTTTTACACTCCACAGTGTACAAAAAACCCTTGTACTGTCATTAATGTGGTTACTCAACTCCTTGAAAACATTATTTTTTTTTCTTTAATTATAACCTCTTAGAGAGGTTAAACATAATATAAAAAAGTCATCATTCAAATAACATATTCAATAGGTCTCTGGTTATAAGCGAACGTATATGTTCACACACCATCCTTTATAAGAATCTGTGAATTCAAACCAACCCATCAAACTATAAATTATAATTTTCCTTTATATTTAATATTGAAATGTATTCTGTATTAATATTTGATTTGTCAATCAAGCTATATAGGAATTACATTTTATAGGGAAATCTCAAATTCACCAGGCGTTTTAAGACAAAATCTTTCAAAAAAAATCTTTTTAATTTAATCCGTTTTATTAATAGCCTAAAGACTTCAGAGTAAAAATCTACATAGTTTAAAAAGCGTATCGCTATTAGTAAAGTGGTTCTATAAATCCTATGAAACAGATATACAAACCAACTCTTTGTTTTATAAGTAGTAGAGATAACATTATATAAATATATACTAGCTAAAAGTGCCCAGCGCTGTATGGGTAAAAATAGTGATTTTATCAAACTTCTTTGTAATTATGTTTAAAATTTCTCCTTATTTGTACATTTGGATAGAAATTAAATACTATTTTCAAAGGTTTATATTGATGGGGATAAATCTTAGATACCTTTTTAAAATCCTGAGCCCCTTTACACATGAATTAAATCTTTAGGTTCATAATTCATGTAAAAGTAAATAAAATAGATTATAAACTATTGTTATACCCTCTCTTTTACTTTGTTACAATATTTAAAATTCCAGCTCAATATGTTTTTGTTGATAGCTACTCGCATTGGTTGTCACGTGGTTAAAGGTGTAATTTAACTGTTAATATTCAACTATTTACATAATCTCCAATAACTTTTAAATAAGTTATTGGCGAATACGTATGTTAGGATCGAGATTGAAAGAATAAACTTCATCTGACACATTCAGCAAATGCTCATGATAAAGGACAGCATTCATCTTACAGACGTGATCAGCAGTCATGTAAATATTAATAATGTTAAACAACCATTAATTCTATCTTCTTTTTCATGTGTGTAACCGGAGGTAAAGGATAGTAGATCGATATCTCCCATGTATCGAGTATGAACAGTTTTCAGCGCTAGCAGTGGTTGGAGGTGGTACTGAAATCAAACCTGCCCATTGCCGCTACATTCAAATGTATTGTTGGCGTTTTTTTGGTTGTTATTATTGCTTTCATATTACTAACTAAAACAAGGAATCATACCATATATATATATTTCATTTTAAATATATATATATTTCATTTTAAATATATATATATTTCATTTTAAATATATAAAGCATAGGCTTTTTGTAAGTAGTTAGAAGTATATAATTTTAGATATATTTATAAAAATATAATAAATTATAATATATTTATATACTTCTTAATGAAAACAGACTAAATGCATCAGTTTCTATCTCAACCAAGTAGATGCACTTAAACCCACGAAACAAATGAGAAAAAATGGGGAAATACATAAATATAAGTAAAAAAAGTGTACTTCATAAAAATTTGACTTAGGGTTTTTTGCCCCCATTGTCGTAACTCACATAAAAATGATAGAGGTGTGATTTCTTCACTAAAATTGTTCTGATAAAATGTACTTTATGAAAATAAAGATATATTGGTATGTACGTGTGTACTTTTCAGTGCTGGCCTGTTATAGGTCTTACGACTGTTGGCCAGCACTATAATAAAGGAAATTGAAATTAAAGGAAATTATTATTAGCATCGCGTCTTACTACCCATTTGGGTTATACGAACTTACGTCAATGTGTAATGGTAGGGTGATTGTGAGATTAAATGGAGAACCTACAGTTTAACGTGGAATCCGAACAACGGTAGAGGCTTGGCATTCCACACATTCACAAGTTGTGATTAATACACGTCTTGTCAGAGGTGAAGGGAGGGTTTAGCAATCGGATCATTCTGTGCCGGGACCGTTCATTAAAATAGTTAAGATAGACTCCAATTTATACAAATTTAACTTTAAAGGAACTTCTGCCCCATGGACATAGCTCTTCACCTAAAAATGAATGAGAAGATATTTGGTAGAATTCGGGTTAGGTGTTCTGTAGGGAAAGCTGGACACACACAAATATATGAACCATATTGGTGATGAAGACTCACTTCTTACGAACAAATGACTATAAGCATCGCCATCTCAGTTTCCATGGCAATCATTTGAGGTGGGGATGTAGAGGACGTGAGAAAAGTCCCGTGTTTTTTAGTTTTTATAGCAAAACTTTTTTGAGCCAAATAAAAAAAATGCTTCAGTAGAAACATACGAGTTAATTCTTCTTCACATGGTGATACCAACAGTTTTTAATTATATCTCAAGAGAATAACAGTATTATCTAAGAAACTTTTTAAATTAATGAAAAAGTTTGTTAGATAATGCCTTAATTTTCTTTACAGATATTAAACAACAGCTGTGGATAGTACCATGTGAAAAAGATTTAGATCCATCTCTTTACTGAAGAAATATTTTATTTATTTAGGTCAAAAAAGTTTTAACATAAAAACTAAAAAAAATACTGGACTTTTCTCGCACCTCCTACACTCCCCACACCCCTTGAACACATAAAATAATGTAATATGTAACCATTCTGATGTAGTACGTGCTTACTAAGTTTTGATTATTTTGCAATGTTATAGGTATCGGAGCTCTTGTTTCTCCCTTCAAGCCGGTATAAAGTGTAATATGTAACTATTTTGTGGTATCAACTACAATTCCTCTAGATACTGTATTTTAAAGTTTAATGAAATATGAAAATAAGACCAAAGCAAGATTTCTTGATCCCTTTGTATTTGTTCATTAAATGGATTCGATTGCTACAATTATACATAGTTAGGAATGGAGAAAGAGTCAATATACACATCCATTTTAATTATTATTATATAGCACCGCGTCTTACTACCCGTTCGAGTTATACGCTTTAAGTGCTAATTAAGCTAATGGATTAGGAATTGGGAAGGTTAAATTAGAGGAAGTGAACCCACATTAGCGTTGAGGGAGAGTGGAAAACTATTGAGGAAAAACCACCTCCAGTTCACCCGACCGAGATTCGAACCTTGATCTTCCCGTCTTCAGCAGTCTAGCTCAACACGAATAGTGCGTTAGCCAACTACGCCACCGAGGTGGGTTATATATACATCTAGTCACTCAGAATGTGGAAAGAGTGACTAATATGAACAATTCTGCTAGTGGAATCAAATATAAAAGTTAGAATAATACTAACATATATGAAAAAGTAAATCATGTCAAATCCTTTAATCATAATCCGCAAAGCTTGGCGGGCCACTGATTTAATGGCCCTAATTTAGATTATAGAGGCTAGGAAAGCACAGTGAAAGTGCAAACTCCCCGTACACGATACAGTTCACGGTTTCGGTGAGAGCCCTGGTGAAGCTCACTTCGATGCTCAGAGAACCGTGCCTCGTCAAATTCCAATGCGATATCATGTGGGTGGACATATTAGGTGTGAGATCGAAAGCCATGCGATGATATCCCTTGGGGTAGGCTTCTCGTGTGATGTCGCTACCCTCGTTCATGAAATGGATACCCGATCCAGAAAACAGTGTGTGGTAGGACATGACATAGTGTCCGTTTGAAAAATCGGGCTGTAGCGGTTTCGACGGTACTTGTTCCCCGTCCACGTACAGCGAGAAATGGTTCATGCCGTACGTTTGAAAGTTGAACGGGTTCTTGGTGGCGTCTCCGTTGAACGCTGCGTTTGACACAAATCCCACGATGCAGCGCTTGGGTAGCTGTCCGGTGAATACGTTGTCCAGCGATTTCCCTTGCACTCCCGTAGGAATAGTGAGTGTTTTTACTTCCACACGGGTGATGGGATACTTTGCGGGACTGACGTTTAATGCTTTGGCGTGTGCCAACAGAATAGAAGGTGCTACTTTGACTCGTCGCACTAGAAGGCCCGCTTCAACGATGTGAACCTTAAAGTGAGGGAGTTCAGGGACCGCCATAAGACTAAACCCGTCTCTGGAACGGACCAACCTGACTCTGAGTTCGGTACCGTTCAAAAGGTATTTCTCTTGGTTAAACACGTCACCGTGTAGATACCCCAAAAGATCCACCGTCTTACTTTTTGCGGTGAGACTGCGACGGGCCTCAAATCCCTTGTTGTTGGCGTTAGCCTCCTCAAAGGATCCGGGACTGTCTGCGAACCACAGACCGCAAGTCAAATGCGTCCTTTTGGCTTCACTGTTGTAATTGAGCAGCGTCTCAATGTACGCCCTATAGGCATACGTGTTGCTGGGCGGTGAGACTAGTTTTTGGTTTAAAAATACATCCACCTGTGTGAATAGTGAATGCAACCAGTTGTTGACGGGAGCGATCTGATCCGCCTCTGTGAAAGCGCCACCGTCGGGTTTCATGATGGCCGCCCTGAGATAGAGCATGGTCTGGGAAAGATCGATATAGAACTCGCCTTGTCCCGTAACGGTAAATTCGATGGGTGAATCATCGGTGAGGGAAGAGACAGGTTTGTACTGGAGCCATTGTCCACTTTCAAGACTGGTTTGAGTGGGCGGCACGGAAAAGAGATCGAGTTCACTGCTGGCACACTCGCAGCACTGGGGGTGTAGAAACGACGTTTTAATTGAAAATATCTTTAGCTTCTTTCTTGACCATTTCACGTCGGGTGATGACCTTAGACAGACGTCGTTGCTTCTTACGAAGCCCTTTATAACCTGAGCTGGTCATCAGAGTGTTTATCTTCTGTTCAGCCTTGAGTTTCAAGTTTGTTCCATCCTCACCGACACGTTGCCTTAGGGCCTCTTGGAAAGGATAACGTTGGTTGGCAAGGTCGGAGATAACGTCGATACCCTTATGAAGCGCCTATTTTCCGATGGCTTTAGCACCGCTTCTCAGCAACGGTACGACGCTTTCGAAAAGGCCACTGAAAAAACTTCCTAACCCATGCCCTCGTTGATAGGGAACACCGTGGTAGATCGAAGATATTCCTGTTCCAGCTTGGTTGACGTAGTATCTTTGGTAGGGACAGTTCATGTTGAGCAGCGTCGAAAATGAAGTTTCACACACACTTTTCCAAACTCAAATGGTACAAGTTCACCCGTGTCTGTTCTTATATTGATTTCCAAGCTTTCAAATTCCCTTCTTAGCATGGTTATGTAGTGCAATGGGTCGTAGCTAACTGTCTTATGTATGCCGTAAAGATAGTTTACGTTGTTGATACTGACGATACGTAACAGAGGTGCCCCTATGTCACACACAGGTTGAGGCTCGACGATATCCGTGTGGATGTACTTTTGC
Source organism: Timema shepardi (assembly GCA_902151425.1). Classification (NCBI taxonomy): domain Eukaryota; kingdom Metazoa; phylum Arthropoda; class Insecta; order Phasmatodea; family Timematidae; genus Timema; species Timema shepardi. The sequence continues at coordinate 83,903 of CABFVX010002289.1, read as the reverse complement.
GAGGAAAGGCCTGGTAGAATGTTGGCGGAGTACGGTGACTTTGGTACTTTGATCAGATTAGTCTGAGGATCGAAACCGAACTGTAGACCTAACTGGTTTGATAGGGTCAGCAGCTGTATATTTAGTGAAGAAGAAATATCTTCCACTTTTTTGTTGGGGTTTGTGTACTTGAATACCCCTCCGGAATCCCCTTTAAATGCCTCTACTTCGATTAGAGCTTTGATCAATTCATGGATATTGCTGTAGTTTCCAGCAGGGATATGATCCTTTAATATTTGTTCCACGCCGTTAGCGTCCACCCAGTTGTACCCTACAATATTTTGACCCTCGGGTACGGTGGTGAAAGAACACGGATATTGAAATTCAGCCAGAGCGACTTCCAGCCTGCCGTCGAGTGTAAGACGGTAAGGAAGCTGCGTGGTGAAATTCGTGATGGTATTTTTTGGGAAATATCCCATAGAGCTGTCGCTTGGCAAAGTGATGTAAAATTGGTCCTTCATGGTAGTGCGCTGGCGTAACTGGCAGGAATCCAGGAATTAAATTTGGCGGGATAACCTTTCCACTGCACGTACACTTTCTTTCTAGAGCCTTTACCCTTGACACGCATTATTTAACCAACTTTAAAAGTTTTAAGGTGACGTACGCGTGCAATTCAGGTTCGTAAAACGTCCCCTCCACTTCTTCGCCGTCAAGATCGGTGAGTCTGTAGATGACAGATTGTCTTAACACGACACGGCTGAATTTGAAAATCTATTCTCTCCAATTGCTTTCGTAGCCATTTTCAAACAGCATTTTGGATTTGCTAATACTTACCGTGTCACCGACTTTTATTTTAAGCTTCGAGTTTGGACGCCTTTTTCCGTACAGATTATCTCTGACTTGAAGCACATTAGTTTCTGAAACGTCAGCGGGCGCCATCTTGATACTGGAATGTTTGGCGATGTTGTAAGCGTTGACTAGATCTTGGAGGACGTCCACATACCGACACGTGTTAGTTTTGGTAAAGTAGCGCCACGTGCTTCCTTTCACTAGTTCTATTGAATCGTTCCACGATGCTTGCCTTCACGTCCGGATTATGAGTGGTGTAGTAATGCACGCCTTCTTGCTTGAGAAATTACCGGACTAGAAGTGCAGTTAACTCTGTCCCCTTGTCCGTCTGTATACTTAGAGGTTTACGGCCACTTTGCATGAAAATTTCCCGAAAGGCGTCTCTCACGATGTTCTCCGTCTTGGATGGAAGCGTCCTCGCCCATGCCATCTTGCTAAACACGTCGATGACAATGAGCAAGTACACTACACCGTAGTTGTATTTTCTGAGACTTCGCATATCGTTGAGATCGGCTTGACAGAGATCGTCAATGTTTGACACCACGTACTTGTTGCGTAGAAACTTTTTTACCACAGGTTTGTGAAGGGTATAAGCGTCCTGCGCACGAAGCCATTCTCCTACTTTTTCGGGATTTTTATTGGACGCCTTTATGACAGACGCCGCCCCCGCAAATCCCGCAGGATGAGAAGGGTTGTAGTAGATGTCGGATAGAAGGTCCATTAAGATCAGAATGGCAGCCACCTGTTTTCATCTACCCTCTTCAGTTTCTTCTTCTTATGGTGTTGCAACGTTGTAAGTGGTTGTGGTAAGGGCGTCGGATCTCTAATGGGTGCCAAACTTTTCGGATTTACAATAAATTCTTTCGGAACGTTTGTTTTTTTGCAGTGGCGGAAGAAATTATCGCCACCCCACCGGTTCGCTGTGTCTTCTTGCTATGACCAGATCGTTGACTAAATACACAATATTGGATCCACGAAGAGGCGTATCTTGAATACTCACTTCTCCGTTTGAGTCCAAAGAGAAGCCGCCGCGGGAAATGATATGTTCTAGTAAAAGTTGAGCTAATTACGTGCCTGTGCTGGTACAGTATTAAGTAAAGCTGGGACGGGAAGTACAGGCACTTCAGGGGTGGTGGTGGTGGGGGCAGTTTCAGATGGCGGAGGGTGTTGACTAAAATGTAGATAGCGCTGTAGCACTTGTTGGTATAAAGTCCATTTAGACTTGTCGTCAAGTTTTGAAGCTAGGATTTTTTCCATTTCCTTGTCCAACTCGGAGAACACTAGATTTGTTGCCGAAGCCACTTTCTGATGGTGTTTCTCGTAAGGGTGTAATGTTTCCGGGGACACCAATATCATCTTTTTCGAGTGTTCCATTATTTACTTGTTGAATAAAGAACCGAGGACCGCACTGATTAAAGGGGCTAAAAGTAAGGGCAAGAACGCTCCTCCTTTCTGAAAGAGTAGTCGTCTCTTCTTCTTCCAGAACTCTCCTCGTTTGAACAGCTTGCGCAACACCTGCTTGTGAGCACGTAACTTTGTCTTCTGCGTATTTTTCAGCGGTACCCTCCCTTTTAAAGTGTTGAAGGCACACTCGCAAAGAGAGTCAACCAGTTTCTTGGCAGCCGTTTTCATCAAGGCGACACGTTTTTGAGGGTTCATGCGATACACCGCACGTAGCAGAGGGGCCTGCTTCAGCACTTTGGGACTCATGGTTATGAAATTGATCTGTAAGCGGGAAGTGTCGGTGTTTTTATAGCTTTTGCGTGGTAGGTACACGCAGCACCCGACATTTGTGTAGGTCCTATATATAAACCATTCTGGGGTACCATGTTTTAAATCTAACAATATATAGCCGTGAGGCGTACTTGTAGCATCAGTGTAAGCCTCTTGCAAAACACGGCGATTTTCAGGACAGACTTGTCACGCAATGTGTTGAATCTGAGATTTATCCCGGGGATTTTTAAAAAGCACGATATAATGTGCGTTTAAGGAAATGTCTCTTTGGCCCTTGCCTTGATGGAATATGTTTTGTGTAAGTTACATGACGCTAATATTTTGACGGTTCCATCCTTTGGTGAAAAGATCGACGACCACTTCGTTGGCTTCACGCATCAGGTCGTCCAGGATAATCAGCTGAGAAGGGTCATTACAGGTGTCATCCATTTCCGGCAAACCCTTACAGAATATGACGCGGGGACTTGCCCCAGCTTGTTCGAACCCCGGTTGCCATAAAGCATAATACCAGGTGATTTTATCAAATATCACGTCACACATTGTGTCCAAGTGACGGATAAAGTCTGCTATAAAATGTGACATTCCACAGCCGGAAAGGCCGCTTATGATGGCCGAAAATGGAAGTTTCAACTTCTCCATAATGTTTGAGACTGAGCTTATAAGCTAAATGAGCTTGTATTTATAGGATAGGGGGGATGTGAGGGTGTAGACGTTAAAACACAAACATAACAGTTTTTACAATATTTATTTAGTTATAAAAAAGTATATACACAGTGTAAAGTATACTGTGAATATTTACAATAAATATTTATTAGTATGAACATAACTGGTTTTGCTTATAATATTTATTTACACACAGTGAAACGTATACTGTGAATATTTACAATATAGGGGAATAGTGGCCTCGGTACTAAATATGATAAATATATATACAATCAGTTTATTATATATTTGAATATATTTAAAATAAATATATATGCATTTAGTTTATCATATTTGACTAGAAAGAAAATAAATATATACACAAACAATTTATTATAATTAAAATATATACAAAAAACAAATTGACTAGAAAAAAAATCAGGTAGGTGGAGGCCTGTACTGGCAAATAAAAAATATAAAAAGGTAACCCGGGTGCGTTAAAAAAACGCTTGTTTTCATGCAGAAAAAAATATGAAAAAAAATCTCAAGTCTTTGAAAAATGGTATGTCAGTGGTACTGTCTAGAGTGAAAGAAAAAAAAATATTATTATTCAGCCCGTCTAAATGATCACCTTTTATTCTTGGCGAGTGCGTTTACAAGTACTTTGATACCCAAAGGGCAACGTATTAAAATCATCGGTTATCCGACGTTTTGTGTACACGGGCCGGTAGACTTTAGTCTGTGAAACGGTACATACAGTCGCAAGACCTTTTCTAACGATTTTGTGCGGTATCTGTATGTAGCTTTCCGCAGCCTGTTCAGTGACCATCGCTTTCAAAACGTCAAAATTAACGTCGTTCCGGTTAACATTGTTTATGGTGATCCCACGAATCTTGCACAACGTTTGTGTTTTGGTAGGGTCGCCATCAACACAAACTCGGTACGCGTAATTCTTGGGACCACCAGATAAAAAGGCGCGAATGTATCTTCCCGGGCCGTAATACTGAAGTTTATCAGTGAGGTCACCTAAAAAGTCTCCGGTCGGTGGACTCCACTCGCCGGGGTGTTCAGTGAACAGAACGCTATCTGTATCATGATACAAAACGTGGACCCCAATTGTTCAAGGATGCTGTATAAGTGCAACCTAGCCATAGCAGTCGTGTATTATGCCACCACCACACTCGTGTTAGGGTTAGGGCGCAACGCGTCACGCGCATTCTTGTAATTGAGCAACATAACCTCATCATTTACATCAATGACGCTGTCCACTGTGATGTACGGATCCGTCAGGTACTTGTGGATCTCCTGATAGTCGTTAACAACGGCTACGTGTGGTAAATCGGGTCTTTGCCCAAACTTTTCCCTTAGTGAATTTAAAAAAAAATTAGCCAGAGTGCGGAGACCAGAGTTTTTACAAATAGAGTCGAAATCGAGTTTTACCCCTTCCCTTTCATCATAATTTTGAATATAAGCTAACTTTTCCTCTTGTGAGGTACACCACTCTGGCCATCCACTGGCTTCTTGTTTAATTTTCAAAAAAGTATCAATGTACCCGTGAAACAAGCCGCCAGAACGTGTTTGACGGTCGTAAACAGATACATTGTACTCCTACACTTCGTGTACTGCTTCAACGGTGTAGCCTTTTCTCAACGGCTTTCCGGATCTCGTCAATCACCCAGACGCCTGTCAACCAGCGATCTTTTTTGTCGTTGTGCTGACACGCGCCTTGGTATTTCTCCTCCCCACATTTCCTGCACAAGATGAACATTAGTTTGTCGTGCATCCGTGTAGGCAATACAGGAATGAATAAATCCCGCGGAGGCGTCACTGTAACTTTGGCTATGCCTTCTACTTGATCTATAGAGGACAATTTGGTTCCAAGTGAATTTTGGTGTGGCCGACGGGGTATTTTTTGTACTTGCAAACGTATGGATACAATGAACACACATCCAAGTACTTAATCTTCTCTCCACATGAAAGGTCTGCTTCGTGGAAGAGTTGATACGATTTGTACGCCCACCAAAGAATGCATCCCTAGGGCTGAGAGGCTCCTTGGTATACACCTCGCGCCGGAGTACAAATTGCTGCAAGTCCTTGTCTGTGCGTTTCATTGCATTAAACATACACTCCCACATATCTACGACTGGGTAGCCGGAATTCTTAAACTTTTCAACTCAAGCCATGGTCGCTTTATAACGTGTCTCCATGGTCTCGTGGGGCTATTTTGATAGTGGGTGGTCCTGTCAGGGTAACAGAGAGGGCACCCGTGCCAATAACAGCCCCAGAACTGGAAGACGGTGGTGGTATCTCCAGCTTTATCAACGCCGTCTATACGTCGCCCTAACACATATTCCTCACGGACGTTACCCGCATGAAGAATAGAGACACCGCGTTGATGGGCCTCCCAGAAAAGCCATTGTACAGCGATGTGTGACTGTTGGTCTGCGCACCGATAGCCACCGTTAGGGATAATACCGATAGTATCCTCCTTAAGATGACTTCGGCGGTAAATCAACATGGCCGCTCCAGCTATCGTACACGCTTATCTAAAAGGATCCACGTTTGCTTTCTCCATGAGCATCTCTCTAAACTTCAAGCAGGCCTTCCGTAGGATCTCTACATATTTCACAAAATAAAGTTCCAGCTCGCGTTTAAAATCAAAGACATAATTTTCTTTGACCAACGCGTCATACCACTTCTCAAAGTGCACCTTTCCCTCAACCGAAATCTCGCCGATGCCGTAGTCCTCCTTTGGCGGCAAGGGACCCCTAAACCCCGCGTTTTCTTTTTTGTTGAAAAAATGGGGGAAATATCCCTTGGACAAAGACTAGTCCAAGCCAAAAGTTTTGGGCAATTTGGACAACGACATCGGGAGAAAGTTCAGTGAGTCAATAAAGTGGAGCGGGCCGTAACGCATGGACATGATTTTCCCACCGTTCATTATTAGTTCTGGAGTCCATTTTTTTACCTCCATCATATATTTTAAAATAAAATTTCCATCATAGGATTTTGCGTTATGGCCAAGGAGGGTGATATCCTTAAATTTAGAAGCTTTAATTTGAACAATAAATTCGAAAAATTGGGCCATTGTGGTATCACCCTTGAATATGCGAGTCCTAGCGCCCCCACAGTCGGTGCAATGATGATCATTTGCATCTATGTGAACACAGGCCTTACAACACGTTTGCACGACACATAGGTTTGGTTCGTGTAAGTACGTGCTGGCCGCACCTTGAAGAAGCGTTTCTTGTCTGCATTCAAAGTCATAGAATACAAACATGAAATTACTCTTTTCCAGTGACGGCTTTGACGGGGCCTGATTCATATAACAGAAATGACCAAAAGGACGATGGGTCTCGCATACTCTACAAAAAGTCTCATAACACCTATATGAATAATTTGATTTTTCCTAACTGAAAAATTGCCTGCATACCTCGCAAACCTTTTTGACATCACAGACCGACCTGTGACCTCTGCAAAAACCGGGACGTGTATGGTTATCAAAACATGTCTGGTTTGTGAACCAACGCCCACAGTCTTTACAGACCACAGATCAGCCTCCGCTATAAACCGCTTTAGCGTAGCACTTTTTGCACGCGGATGCACATTTGTGTCGTTCTGGTTAGATAATGTTATACTCCTGAATTTTACTTCTAGTGGAAGTGTTGGATTTAAAGGTCTTCGATGCTAGCTGAACGCTAGTTATATATAGGTCTAGTAATGGATTGGTAGGTGGGAAATTTCCTTATTAGGAAATTGATTATTACTAATATTACGTCACACGCCAAGTGGCTGGTGGATATGCTACGTCTCTTTAGTCACGCCCGCCAGTCTCTTGGTATGTTGTAGATCCATTTGACTGGTTCCCGAGACACGAACACCAAACACATGGTGAGAGGCTGCAGACTTTAGCTACGTTCATTCGGTCACGTAGACCAGTTCAAGAATACGAGTGGTCCTCCTGTAGCTCAGTTGGCCCAATCAGAGCATTTCTGGGTCCGTCTTTTGGAACGTCTTGTTGCTGCATTATTCATAGATTCTTTAGAATTCCTCCTCATTCTATAATTTGGTCTGAACAAGCTGGTTATGAAAGTCACGCTAGTCTGGAAGATACAACGAGTGAATAGAGCACCTATATAAGACATAGTAAGATTGTGATATTTAATAATGCTGTATTTCTATGAGTATAAGTTTATTTAGGGTGGTAGTATACTAGCTAGTCTTACTAGTATTTAAATTGCAGGATGTCTATATGTATAGGCTTATTTGGGAAGGGTAGTAACATTGTGATATTAGTAGTACAAGTTAATGTTACATCATAACCAAACTTTTTTTTATTTTTTTTAGAAATTCTACATTTATGTTTTAGCTATTCTTAGAAAGTGGTAATCTTGAGTACCAACATGTTGTAAGAATTATAAAAACCAATCGGTTCACATTTTTTTTATCACATTGATTTTAATATTTTAAAAATATATTTCAAAAAAGTTAATATTTATTATAAAAATATTTAAGTGAAAATATATATTTTTTAACATTATTTTTCCGTTAATTCCCATCAAATGAATGACACATTATGATATTCCATAAGAAAAATACTTGCGGCACAATAAGACTGCAGGTAGGTGACCTGGTGGTCTAGGGGTAAGGTGTCAAACTTCTGTGCTGGCGGCCGGGGTTCAATCCCAGGTCCCGGCATAGATTTATCTGATTACCAAACCCTTCCTTCACCTCTGACAAGACATCTTGTGAATGTGGGGAATGCCAGGCATCCACCGTGGTTCGGATTCCACGTTAAACTGTAGGTCCTCCATTTCATCTCACAATCCCCCTACCATTACACATTAGCGTAAGTGCGTATAACCCGAACGGGTAGTAAGACGCGGTGCTAATAATAATAATAATAATAATAATAAGACTGCAAATTTGGTGCACTTTAAGAATGGCCCTGGTTGCATATTTTTCTTAGCGCAAACCTCACACAGACCACGAGTCTTAACAACTAATCCTATAATAAAGCCAGTTTCTTTGTTATCAAGACGAATTACATCTTTAGGGATCGTTTAAGTTGTTTTATTTTTTGTGGAGAATTTGGCTGCTTTCTCTTGATTGCCCTTCACCGTAACTTCTCTTCCTACTAGTTATCTATTTTTTTTGGTTTATCATCCCTTGCGCAACATGTCGTCTGAATTCAAGCAAGGGATGTCATCAAAGAGCACACAATCTATGACATAGGCATTTACAAACGTAATTCATATAACGTCCCAAAATAATCTATGCAACCATTTTATTAGAGCAGCGATTTAAGTCATAGGTTGCTCGAAGAATGTCTACATGTTTGATACCACCCATGTGTTTGTTTTTGTCATATACTACAACAGGGCATTCTACAATTACACTAGAATCATCTTGTTGTTTTCATAAAGCAGTTTTCTGTTGTGAGCCTTGAAAATTTGAGGTGAAGCACACTAATGTATTGTCTTTCCCTTGATAAACACTGATATCAAATTAAAGTTACTGTATATTCAAAATCCCATCTTTTTATGTTTTTAACTAACAAGTTTAGGTGGCAAGCCCTTTCGATTAGCACATATAGTTCCACATGAAAATGTATTTTCAAATTTAGTATTTCAAGTAATGTCAGAGAAGTAAAAATATTATCAAAACATCTTTTTTTCTATAGCCACCAGTAAATCTTTTTTGAACCAAGGATAACTCTTTCACACAAGCTACACCGTTCAAATTCTAACTCTCCTTTATCATTCTTTCCTTAATAGACTTCCAAATTGATGATAAAACCTTTTGTATCAGCAGTACATAAAAGCCTGTGGGCCTTTTTATGGGATTTATTGGATTGTTTATCTGAATACTGCTTATTCCTTTGAAGAGAATCATGAACTCTTTAACACCAAGCTCTCTTGTGCCATTATAGATTGTCATAAAATGGTTGTTTATTGTTTAAACAAGCGGAAGGATCTTGTATAGTTTATCAGTATTGGCATTTAGGACTTTGGAACTGTCGTTTACATAAAGATTACACAACTTAAGTCAAACTTGTCACGGCCCTAAGTCTTCACTACAAGATCAATTATAGTGCCTCCAAGGTTGCAATTTATGGTACCCATTAAAATATTTATACCAAGAGTTTTTAAACTTACATGTTTTTTGAAGTTAAGAATTTTGACTTTTTGGTTATCATTCAAATAACAATGATAAAGTGGGTCCTCAAGAACTGAATTTAATAATTCACAAACCACATCATTCACGGATATACGAGAGATAAAAATTTTTGCCACTAAATCTAAACTGAATTTAGTAAAATATATATCAACACTCATATTTACAACATAAAATTTAGGCTAATTATATAGTCACGAGAAGAATGTCAATACAAATTGTATTTTATTTTTATATTTTCAATAGGTATATTGTAAAATAGTGGTAAAATGTACAAACAATCTACCAAATATATCATTTGACTTACTAATAGGCCTACTTACCTAAATAAAGGTTGTGTGAAATATACTTGTTTATATTTATTTCTTTTTAAAGTTTTTTTAATTTTATTTAAATTAATTTTTTTCTTTAAGGACTATTTGTTAAAAGTCTCTAAATTTTTTATCCTGTTTCTCTATATTTGTTAAAAGTCTCTAAATATTTTCCCCTGTATCTCTACATATATTTCCTTGTCGTGGCATAGATACCCCTTGGATATCCACATTGTAGGATTGAACACTAGTGTAACGTGGGGCGCACGTGACCTGGGAATGTCACAGGCCATTCACACGTAAACGCGTGTGTCCACGAGTTCTTTTAGGGATATTGGGGTATGCTGCCGACCAAACACGAATGAAAATGCCCACGGAATATTCAAGGTTTTAATTATTAAAATTATAACTACGTACACACACCAATTAACTGTATATTTAAATTAATTATAACTAAACAAGTAATAAAATAAAAAAGAGCCTTAAACAAGTCTGTAACTTAATAAACAATAGGACACACAGATGTGTAAGTAAATTGGATAAACAAATTAACAATTATAAAACACCTAATAACTTTTCAAATATTTAAAAGACAGTCACAAAAATGTTTATTCACACAGTAGTCTACAATAACAATAAATGTCTACATCACGTGTGTACTTAGGCCAACACTTGTCCCGCGCACGATACAGTACGATGACCCGCAATACACAAAAACCGAACTCGCTGGTCCACTCCCGTGCCGTACACACTACCCCGGCACAAGCCACACGAACACTGGGAACTCCCGGACTCATCAGCCGCGAACCAAAAACTGAACTGAGGCTACCGCTGAGCATGTATTTATAGGGGTGGTGACAGCTGAGGGTCTGGAATCCTCCATTTCTAGAGTAAAAAGGATCCAGACACCTCCAGACGTGTCTCCGTACTCCCCCCACACCCCCTCGGCCCCTCTAATCCCCCAGTCAAGCGAGAAGGTCGCTGCTACCCGCTAGACAAGGAGGGAGACAGAGAGAACAAGGAGCGCAGCCACAAGGGCCAACAACGAGAACACGCTGGTCCCGCTGTTAGACTCTAATCTTGTTACACTAGAATGGCTTACAGAACAGTTACAATCATTTGCTTCAAAATCAATTGTTAGCCTATCAAGCTTTCTTTGAAGTCCAAGATCAAAGTATTAACAATATTTTCATTACCCTTGTCATCATAATGAATGTCAAATTCTTCTGATTTATCTAATGCTATATCTTCATATATCTTTTCTTAATTATGTTTGTCCAAAAATGTCATTATTTTTGGGGGCTTTGAGTGAGACATTTTTTAAATATATTACACAAGGAACCAGTAATAATCACAATCTTATATTACTTTCCAGTACCACACTTAGCTAAACGTTTTATTTAAAAAAATTAATATGATATATATATATATATATATATGTGTGTGTGTGTTCGGAATAAATGACAAAATTAAACATTTTAAACGCTATTTTAACTAAATTAAAAATTAACACGATGATACACTTCACATGGTTGTAAACAACAAAACAGTTACAGATTATAATATATTTATAAAAGTTGACTATTACCAAAAATGAAATAAATTAGTTTACTCTCTTGAAATAAAGGTACTACATAGTAACAACAAGCGTTAGTGTGCCATTAAGTAATCTCAGCCAATTTAAGCTCTAAAGCAAAAACTGGTGCTTACAAGTATCGTCAGGAGAAAAAACCTTTTTTTGAAGAATTTTTTTTCGAAATGTTGAAATATTTAAAAAATAAATTCAACAAGTTGGTTAATAATGGTAATCATAGAAAAGAGTAAGAGCCTCGAGGGAACCTTGAGGCTTTCCATCTCAAATGTTTCTGACTAGGTATGTGGTGTTCCCAAAGATTGTAGAGAAGGTGTTCTGGAATAAACAATATTGTTCAACCTCAATTAGTAAGGGGGGAAGAGATATTGACTCAAGTTAAAAAGGAGTAATTCGTACCAAACATGGCAAAGGATTTGCAACTATAAAGAAAGACAGCACCTGTTAGATGCTTGTTGAATTTCCTTTTGGACTTTTTGACGAGATGGGCCAGCTGGTGAGACGTTTTGAGTCAAGCCCACTACTTAACTTCTCGTCCATCAACATTAAGCCCTTACAAACACATATTTCAGTTATTGTCAGTAATAGTGTTTTTATCACCTTGCCCAAACAGTAATGTAAGGTGATCGGTCAGTAAAACGAAGGTTGAGTAGGTTCCTTACCCAGTTTTCCCAACAACGTTTGTTTGTGTGCTTTCAGATCTTAGGTAAGTGACTCAGGAAAAGGATGTCGTTGAATAAATCTACTAGGAAGTTTACCATCTCCAAGAGTAGGTTTTTGAGGACAATGTTTCTAATTATTTTAGGTCAGGGGTTTTTTTAGTCTTAGAGCAGCTGGCGCCTTTCTCATTTTGTAGCGCATGTAAAATAGGTTTATCTATGGGTCTGCAAGATACGACAATCATAACTTCCCCCCTGTGTTCTTTGTGACCAGAGTTTGATGGGTTGTCAGTAGATGAGAACTACGTCTGTAATTACTCAGAAAGTGCTTTGGTCTTCTTCTGTTTTGTGTTGGACACCCCATTCTAATACACAATTGTCAGCCTTATTGTGGGGACTTCATCAATTACCTCGTAATTTACAACAAAGCATAAGCTCTCAATATTCTCTTCCTAAACACTGTTTCAGTATTCCTAGACCATTTCGTGAAATTTAGGAATTTTTCTATTCAAGTTTACCTTATCAATCAGGTATATCAAGGTTTGCCAAGGATTCTTGAGCCGATTTTTCTACATGACAAGGCGTGGAGAAATGATTGGTGAAATAAGCCCATAGAACCCTCTTATGATGGTGCTATTTTGTGAAAGCTTCGAGGGCCACCTTGATGGCAGAAGTTATGAAAATACTAATTATTATCAATTTCTTCTGGCGTTTGAAATGTAATAGAGGCTCCTTTCCTTTATTTAAATACATTTGTGAACCTGTCTCCATCAGTTTGTCTAAGGTTGATTTTTTTGGAGAGATATATTAAGGACACCACGCGTCCCAAGCTCACAAAAATGGGATTGTGTTATTAGTCTAGCTCAGCTAGAGACATAACATTCAAACTACGTCTGATTCATCTGGTGACAACGAGGTCGAGGTCATCTTGGTGTCATAAGAGAACGTAAGAGAAGTGGGTGAGTGGTTGGAGATCATAATCCAACAGAATATTTTGATCAATGAATATTCATCGGCCCGGGGATCCATCAACGGTGCTTTGCTTTGAAGTCAACACCATTCTAACCAGAGTGGCGTCTCATAATAGTTCTTCCATGTATGTGGCTTTGTTGAATGACGCTGTATTATTATTATTATTATTATTATTATTATTATTATTATTAGCACCGCGTCTTACTACCCGTTCGGGTTGTACACAATTACGCAAATGTTTTAATGGTAGGATGATTTTGAGATGAAATGAAGGACCTACAGTTTAACGTGGAATCCGAACGACGGCGGAGGCCTGGCATTCCTCATATTCACAAGTTGTGATTAATACACATCTTGTGAGAGGTGAAAAAGGGTTTGTAAATCAGACAAATCTGTGCCGGGACCGGGAATTGAACCCCGGCTGCCGGCACAGAAGTTTGACACCTTACCCCTAGACAACCAGGTCACCTCCCCAAATGACGCTGTAAAGGGAGCTAGATGGATATGAGAAACTACTAGATAGTAAAGGCCACCAGTTGGATGGCTGATGCTTCCATGTGTTAGAAGGGAGTAAGAAAAATGCCGTAAGTATGTATGTGCCTTTTACAAAGTATTCCATCCCACCCGTGGTCCCATTCCATTCTAGGCCACTCCAATTACAGATAGTCTCTGCTAACAATAACCTCGCGGTGGGGCTGATGTTGGTTCCTCCCAACAATAATACATCTATAATATTAGAAACCAGGAAACTTTACAGCTCAGCGTTCTTTCTCACGTCTCCATTAGAGTTCTAGAATTTAACTATGAGCTCCTTCAACACTGGTGGTCTGCTACTCAGGCATTCTGCCATGGAAGCCCAGATAGCTTATGATATAATCCATGACCAGTTGGCCATGAATGTTCCTCAGAAAAGTCTGAGGCTTTCTTAAGAGATTCAATGATGTGACCAAAGTATCCAGTTCTAATATATCCTTGAGCAGCCCAATCCATTCTTTGAGAATATCAGCCTCATCCTCAGGGCTAGAAGTCGGGGAGAATAATGAGTGCATAATGACTTCTAGGGTTGAGAAAGAGCTGTGGAAGTTAGAATAAGAACAAGGGCAGCTAAGGAGGAGTGGGGAGAAATATGTGGGATTCGGCAGATCCTCGAATAAGAGGCGTAGGAGCTATATGTGGTCGTCTCCAGGATGGTAGAATTGTCGAGATCCTTAATCTAAAGGAGGGTCTGGTCTCCCTAACAATGCACACGATATTGATTTTATTAGTGGTTTCAGTGTTGGATCAGGATTTACGGTCAACTTCCATTGCGCATTGTTCCCTGAGATCTTCTGGTCATCTCTTGGGGCATTTTTCCTCCTTCTCGAATAATGGAAACTCCTGCTATCCTCACCTTCGTAAGGCCTTGTACGTCGGGCAGCCCCGCTGGGCCAAAGAGTGTGTTTCTTAACACTGCAATGACTTCAAAATGGATTTATTTTCTCCATATGGTAGCCTCCTCTCTAAAAGTGTTCTCCAATGAACACACACCTTGTACTAGCATGGCCAACCTTTTACACGTGGCTGAATTGGTTGCTGTTCTTGCATTATATACGGCAGCAGGTGACTTGTAATTATCCAAAGAGATGTGCAAACAGCACAGTAATTTAAGAATACACAAACTTGAAGTAGGCTCCCCGTACGTCTGAGGGATGATGAAGTCAGGCCAATTCTGCTTTCATCCGGTACTCCGTTTCCATTTCCACTAGGAGAGTATTTGGATTATGGTTTTAACTGGGAGCTCTATCTCCAAAAGCTCTCCCTAAACCTCATCAAGGCTGGTGTTGGGTCAGAAGTCCCTTGACTACGACCTTGACCTGACACTCTTTATCAGCTTGTACACACAATATTAGACACCAAGACTAGGAATAAGCCTCTGAAGAGTGCGTTAAGACTCCTCTGACTTGCATTGAATTCGTATTCGTTCTTCCGGCTGCCTTAAAGCTTCACCAGATCTCAAAGCTAGGATCAAATAGTCTTCACCAAATTGGAGTAATCCTGCTCATCACATATTTTACTGGAAGGAATATTTACTTTGACCTTGTGAGCAACCCCAGAATTATCGAAGCCTTGTTGGTGTGAATACTGGCTTCCGTTGAAAGATTTCATCTCCGTTGCTTCTCACAGTAGCCCAACTCCGGTGATCCTTTTCTCGGCCTCCTTCACTAATACTTCCACTGCTAGGGGTACATCCTAAGTGATCCTCGCTACCCCTTGGTAAGCTCTTGAAGTTGTTAGCCTTCCCCCTTTGACAACGCTCCCCAGTCTGAAATCTTTCTTATTCATTATCCATTGCAATCGTTTCCCCACCTCCGAACACCAACTTTTTTCGCCTCATCCAGCAGGTGTGCTCCCACTCCGACTCCTTTCCTCTTCTTCTCGCTGGCCCCCATAGGTAGAAATCTTAAATCGCGTGAACCCTCCATTCAGCTAGGAACACGTAATGAAGGCAGCATGATACCATTCACTACTATCACATGATTTTAAATTAAGTTAACCTTTCTACGCAGAAACCAAAACTAAGTAATTATTTAAAACCTATTACTTTAGAAATAATTAGAATGGTTTTAGTATCCCTTTAGATTATTAAGATTAGAATATGTTTTTAATATATTTACAGATATTTTATATTTACAGGGTTTTAAAGATTTACAGAAAGATTGACAAATATATTTTGGCCATGAAATACTTCTCAACGTTTAAATGGGACTTCAATAACGATAAATGTATGAGCTTATTTAATTCGTTGAGTGAAGATGATAAAAAAATCTTTTTCTTTGATGTCAGTACATTGGATTATAGAAACTACATTTTAAACACTCTAGACGGCGGAAGAAAGTATATTTTCAAAGAATCTGATGATACTATTCCTGCAGGAAAGTCTCGATTGATGAAGTAAGTATTACATTTCACTAGTTTATACTTAAAGGTGGCAAGCTTATAAGCTAATATGGTTCAGCTTAAAATATATAAAATTAGTTTAATCAGTGAGGGTAAGAGAGATAATGGAGTATAACGTGAATTATATATATATATATATAATGTTAATATGCGTAGAAAAGCACTTATATTAATACTTTACTGGACTACAAGCGCAGGAAGAATCTACTAAAAATTCTACATTTCGAGTATAATACAAATATAGAGTTGAGAGAGGTTTATTTTATGTACCAGCAGGAATCGAGCGTCTATATTTCATTCACAATAAAACATATTAGATAAGAATTGGTTAACTTATTAAGATTTCGAGATATTATGTTTAATTCTTTATAAGTAAATGTTTAATTTACATAATGCAATATGATGACATAATTTATTTCAAATTTAATCAGTGAAAATATGTTTCTATAATATAAATTTTAAATACAATTGGTCTAGTAGTAAAAATAATTAATGAATCATGAATATGTTCTCATATGCCCTGTTATATAACGTGAAACAAAATTTTCAAATAGCAACTCTCAGTATACAAAAATTAAAAAAGTGGTTCTCATTAAACAATAATAATATAATCTTGACAACAATAAGAGGCACTCTTACAATAAAGATTTTGAAAGAGGTTTTAACAATAGTTTTTTTTAACTAAAATGTTTGTGTAGAACCCTAAAATAGCTTTTAAACAAATTTACAAAATATTTAACGACACTAAAATAATTTGGTTTTAGAAAAGTAAATATACACTACCATTTATAATTTAAGAAACTCTAAATCTACCCATTTTGAACCAAATGGTTAGTATTAAGTATTTACTAAAAACACAAATATTATATTTTAATTCTAACTACTGTACATTAAAATAAATTTATATAAAATATAAGTGAACGGTGCTATGTATTACTTAATCATGCTTTTTCTTTATAAGCTAAGTTAGAAACTGTGCATGTAGCTCAAAATAAACTAACTCAATTTAATTCATCCTCATTAACTTTATTCAATCTTCTCTACTCCCGGATTGTTCATTTTAAAATAAAATTTATATCTATTTTCAAAAACACTCAAATTCTCGAAAAACAATCCCACTAAGCTACAGGTCAAAGCATTTTTTCCCTCTGAATAAGTTTACTATATCATTTATAAACATTTATCTTATGTAAATATCTAATAAGAGCGTTAAAGTCAATTTTGATTTATATTTAGTTATTCAAAATCATAAACCAGTTAATAACATATTATATTTAATTTTAGAGATAGAATCAACATGAAAATAGTATAAAAGTGCAATGAAGGGAGATTTTTTTTTGCAATTGTATGGCGAAAACAAAGAAAAGTAGCAGAAAATAGGGAAAATGTTATGGCGAGTAAAAGAATTAACGAGATAGAGTGATGTAGTTATAATTATGAAATACAAAGGTTGCAGCCTTAGATGGGATCACAACTGAAATGCATACGTGTGAGGGCATTTGAACTACTTGCAAGATTTTGTGAATTGTTCAATGTGAATTCTAGGATTTTGAATATTCTAAATAAGTGGAAGAATGCTATATTTTTCCTTTGTACAAAGACAGTGACTACTAGAATTTAGGATAGTTAATCATAGATTATTGATTATTCCGCGCAAAATTTTTGTGAGAGTTCAAATTGAGAGGGTGCGCATAATAACTGCGGGAA
The DNA here is from genome assembly GCA_902151425.1 of Timema shepardi. NCBI lineage: Eukaryota > Metazoa > Arthropoda > Insecta > Phasmatodea > Timematidae > Timema > Timema shepardi. The sequence continues at coordinate 66,345 of CABFVX010002289.1, read as the reverse complement.
AGATTTGGAGTGTACAATGTAGTTTCACGCCAGGTAAAATTTGTATGGACCAGATATTTGCATTCGGGCAGGTGATTGAGTAATTGTTTGGTAGTAAGGAATAAAGTTTATTGTTTATTCTTATGTCTGTAGAAAATATTTGTTCAGGTGAATAGGAGTATGTAATGGAATGTTCTTAGAAAATATGGTGTGAATGCATGGCTAGTAAATATAATTATTATGCCGTATGATGGACGTTGAGCGTGCGTTAGGGTGAATGGAGATCTGAGTGAATGATTTGGCATTGAATATTGTGTCAGACAAGGTAATGTTATGTCTCCATAAATGTTTATGTATTCATAGATAGGTGTATGAGTGATGCTTATGAAGACGCTGTTGTGTACAAATGTACAATGTTAAAGTGAGAGTGCTGTTATACGCAGATGATGCCGTATTAATGAGTGGGAATGATAGTATCTTGCAAAATGAATTAAATCGTTTGAAGGTGGTGACAGGCAGAATATTTTTAAAAAATAATTACTATACAATATATAAATGTAAAGTTTGAACCAAAGCCACAAAACCTTTTGGCTGTGTCCTCAGGCACAGATAAATATAATTTAATGTACAGATGTAAGTACATACACACTTAGCAAACCCACTTATTTCATAAGGGGATAGTTAATATTTAGTAATCAATTTAAATCCATAGGGTCGAAAATTTCTAAAAATACAAGAATTTTTCAATTTTAGGAAATAATATACTTACATATGATATTTATATAATTTGAATAAGTTTATTTACAAAAATATTATTTTATCTAGGTAACGTAGAAATTTAGTCAATTTAACACATCCTTGCTACACACACACACCTATAATGACATATGATTGTTATAATTTGAAGAATGTATGTGAATTGTAAACACTACATTTATTTACTCAATATATAGAGATGCATTTACATATCCATTTAATGATTTTATTTATTTTGTAATATTAATACATCACTCAATTTTAGAGTTAATATATGTTTTTATTATTCTAGGCTCTACATTGCGCACCAAACAATCAAAGTTCTGTTATATGGACTAATTGCGTGGATCCTGTGGAGTTTCGCTCTTAAAGTGAAATTTATGTTCTTATTTTAATAAATATGTAATATATTTGAATAATATCGTTTAATTTTTTCTGCATATTCTAATCAGGTTTTATATTTCATGAGAATATACAAATTAGTGAAATTATAATTATATTTAAAAAAAACAGTAACATTCCTTGGACAATATTGTTAACGTATTTATTGAAAGTTTTTATTTTCAGTAAAAACATAGTTAAATCTCAGATAAAAATATAGTACAATAATGTTTGTCTTCATGAATATCAAATACATTTTAAAACACCATTTTATCTGATTGTTAATTAAAACTTATGATTTTAAAACTTTTTATTATTTTGGTGATCCTAAAAAGTCGCCTTTAAGATTTATTTAATGTATGCTTTTTAACATTTTGATATTAATAAAACTGTAGTGTTGTTTGTAACTAATCTATATTTAGATCACTTGTATTACATATTATTAAGAATTAACTTAGTGTAAAATAGATTCAACATATTATAATAAAGTGGCTGTCTGCCATTACAAACATTTATGACTGTTACAGTGGTTACCATGGTACTCACTTAATGCTAAGACATTGTGTATCTGCTACACCTCTCCTTTTTTGATAAGCTCTGTCGATACATAAACTTTAAAACATATCACTTAACATAATCTTCATATATTGATGGGTACCGTGTAATGGAAAAAAACTTTACAGTATGAGATAAATATTTATTATCTATATATTTTTATATATAATGTACTTTGTCTAGTATCAAGTGTCTTCTGACATGTTATCTTGTAACAACAATAGTTAGCATCAAGATGCATAAAGATTGTGTTTTTGTTTGGCGCCACCCCTAGTATATAGGAGAAAAATAATAATTAAAAGAAAAAAAATACCTAGGTTAATTCAGTCAGTGGTACTATGACTCTCAATACTCGAGACCACTGGATAAACTTAAAACTAAAGCATGAACAATTTAGATAAAATGGATTGTTGGAACAAAATATAATTTAGACTATAATGAAAAAAATGTATAAAATAAAAATTGTTGGCACTTTTGTGGATTTATTATTGTTTCCCCTTTTACCACATCCCAAGCCTACCTATGGAATTCCGGATAAATATAATAATAATTTAACAAATTATGAACAGTATTGTTGAAACAAAAAAAATATATTATAAAAAAATTAATAATTAGACATAAAAATGAGATGTTAATTATCTCTCTGCATTAGTCTGTCTTTCTGAAAGTAAATGAATTCTGATTTTTTTAGGAGAAAAAAATGATAATAATAATTTATAGTTGAATAATAATAATATTTAACACCGCGTCTAACTACCCGTTCGGGTTATACGCTTTAAGTACTAATTACTCTAATGGATTAGGAATTGGGAAGGTTGAATTATAGGAAGTGAACCCGCATTTGTGTGGAGGGAGAGTGGAAAACCATTTAGGAAACCCCCCTCTTAGTTATTTGAACTAGTTTAGTCATTGTTAATGCAGAAAAGGCATTATTTTATATAACTTAAATTGGCAAAACCTATTACTCTGAATACATTAATATGCATATGAAAAAAATAGTTTCACGATCTTCAATTTAGTGAAACCTGCAATTATTACCTTCAATTAAATTATCTATTTCTTATATGTATTTATACTTTAATTAGAGGTAAGAATATTTATACTATCAGTCTGACTTAGATCTTGGTTCATATGGGATTACCTGCAATATAAATTTTATTGATTAATTACATTTTAATTAACATTACAATTTTGTGATTATCTACATTTTAAATCATCTGGATGGGTTTTTTTCGAATTAGTTAGGCCTAGCCTATAGGTAAATATAATGTATGCATAAATGGTAAATATGAAAGCATTAATATATATGCACTTTAACTTAAGTAGCAAACCCAAGAAGTCAAGGGGTTACAATTAAATTTATTATATTGTTCAAATATTTGATAATTTTAGGAATACGGCAAGTATCTACGGTTAAATAGAATTATTGAATTTTAAGACATTTATAACATCCAGAATAAGGCCGAGAATTTATCAAATAATAAATTACTACGCCCCTACCAGAAATCGAACCCGAAACCCTTTGTACTGTAGACCATCCCGCTAGCGACTGAGCTAACGTGCCTGGCTATGATACTATAGTTATATCACATTTATTTTCTGTATGTTCTTACGTTCTCTCCCACAGCAGTAAAACTATTAATTGAGTGGCCTCTTGAATATATGCTTGATAAGAAATAAAATTTGTATCGTCTTAAAAATGGTGTAAATGCAAAAATCTACGTTTAAGCTGGCAATTTTTCCAGCATTTTATATGGCTTAAATTTTGGAAACTATTATATTGGAATATTTAAAATTTCTCTGTTAATCCCACCTATAAGGGTATAATTAGGTCAAGTTAAATGTTGTTGTAGTTCCTATATAAGTAGGCTATAATGATGATGTGCCAATCAGTGAGATATCCTGTTGAGGACCTAAACAGTATAGGAAGGTATAGTGTTAGTTATTTATGCATTTTTAATTCACTGTAAGAGTAATTTTAGGCCCAAGTATGATATTATAGTAGTAATTGATGTTTGCATTTGAAAGTGTATGAGCACTTTGAAATTACTTCAAATGAAAAACCGCTATTTACTATTGTAACGACAGTCTTTCTACCAATTTTCGTATTGATTTTTTGCAAATAAATAATGTAATAAAATAATTATTTCATTCACAAAGGAATATCTTTTATTACAAACATACGACTCATAAAAAATATCATGCGTGTGAGTGTGAGAGAGAGAATGATTTTTATTTGAATTAATTTTAATCAAAATAACTGAAGCATTCTTATCCAAATAAGATGTAACTTATATATAATCGCTCTCCAATGTTTTTAGACACTTTGAATTATCTAGAGATTAGGTTTTGAGGCTTGAGTTATTCTATGGTGCAAGGAGGTGGAAACACAATTTTATAGTAAATGCACCCTATTTACTTGGGAGAGTGGATTCGAAAACTATAGAAAGAGAACACATGTAGAAATCCACCAAAAATATGTAAAAATTATATATATATATTTTATGTGTCTAGGCAAATTACTAATAAACCTACTTTTTTTTTGTAAACTCTAGTTTATTGTTTCAAGTTTCTAGTAATTTTTAATACATATTTTTGGAATGATTCACCAACCGATTCAAGTTCTTGTCGAAGTTTAGATTTATATAAAATATTCTCACTTTGAAATCAGTTTTGTTCAATTTTTTTTCTCTCTCTCTCGTATGTATATATATATAATTACAGGTTATATAGGTGTATAAAACATATTTAACTTTATAATACGCTTAATCTTTATCGAAAAATAATTAGTTGCCTGTTCTTTATTAGAATAAATAATATACATTTTGAAATGATAATTATGCCCTAATATTTATTCTAGCTGAGAGAATACATGAGTGATATGGAGTACATGTCCGGTGTGGTAGAACTCCCTCCTTACTCAAATGATAACATTATTAGACATAAGTATTCTGATGTTGAATGTACCGATTCAGAATTCCAAAGCTCTAAAGAAGATAATAGTTGTGAGATTAGTTCAATTGAAAATGAAGAATTTCGAGTTGTATAGGAAAGTGACGATGTCATACCTAAATTATTGATGTGGAAGATACCTCCGTCAAAAATAATATAACAGGAAACATAGATAGATATTTAATATTTTCTTAACCAAATGGAATTAATTCCACAATATATCCCATGGGTAGGTGGTACCAACTGTGAAAAATTACGTCTGCGAAGTTGCCCCCAAACCCCATTTTAAAAATCCAAGTTTCTTTTTATTGCAATCGTTTGTTCTTTGCTTTTTCCGGATTTTTCCGCAAAAATTTTCGTTTTTTCTGTTTTGATAGGCCCATAAATGATATTCTTACATTGGTGGGGCCAACTTCAAGGTAACCCCTTACCCCTCCTCCCCCCACACACACACTTTGAAAAATCCACATTTTTATGGTTGCGATCGTTTTTTCCGGATTGTACCGCAAAAAGGCTCGTTTGTTCCGCATTTGTGCTTGCACAAATGGGACATATTAGTGACACTTTGTTTACTCGTGAAGGGGCAACGGTAGCCCCTCCACTTTGAATAAGCCATGCACTTACGATTGCATTCGTTTGTTTTGGATTGTCCCACAAAAATTTAATTTGTTCCGTTTTGATAATCTCCCAAATGGTACATTGGTAGTTCCAACTTTACGACATCTCCCTCCCACTTTTGAAAATTGAAATTTTTATGGTTGTGATCGTTTGTTTCGCATTGTTATTTATTTTTATATACGTCCCCAAAATTAACTATACTTTAACATTTTTAATCCATGAATTCGCCTATCTCCCCTTTTAAAAACAATTTTTTATGATTACAATACTCTTTTCTTTGTTAGTTCCGGTTTGTTCCGCAAGAAAATCAGTTTTTTCCGTTTTGATACGCTTACAAATGATATGTTTTCTTTGGACCTCTTTGAAGCTGCCTTACCGTCATTTCCCCTTAAGAACATTACATTTTCTTTTTTAATGATTGCAATAATTTGTTCTTCGTTTGTTCCGGATTGTTCTGGAAAAAGTAGTTTGATATGTTTTTATACACCCATAAATTGTATGCACGTCCATGAGGTTGACCCCCCTCCCCCATATTTTAAAAATCCATATTTTTATGATTGCAATCGTTTGTTCTTCGTTTGTTCAGGAAGGTTCCTAAAAAAATACACACATTTCATTTTGGCAGGACAACACAAGATTTCTTTACACTAAGAGCGTGGATTGACGCCTTTATGGCAACCATATTCTCCACATGAACACATACAACTTTTAAAAATAGATATTTTATCTTTGCAATCAATCAATAATTAGTTCTTTGTTCATTTTAGATTTCTTTTTGCGAAGATTTCCATTTATTTCTTTTATAAAGCATCGATATTTTTTTTATAGTAGTAACTCTCTCACATTCTTTAAATCTTGAACATTTTTTGTTTAAAGTTTGCTGTTAGTTTGTTTGAGTTTCTCAACGTTTATCTTTATTTTGTTCTGAATTTACTTTTAAAAAACGTTTTTTTTTTTAATTTTGACAGTTTTAAAATTAATATATTCTTATCACTATGCTAAGCTCCATTTCCTCACCTCAACTAGATAAAATATAACAAAACTTGTATTTATGATTTTATATGTGTATTAGTTTGTTGCAGATTATTGTGCATTATATTTTAGTTTGTTAGTTCTTAGATCTATTACATACACTAATTAAACTGGTGTCATTAGTGATGATGGCCTTTTGTGTGTGCGACCTGTATAGTCACACAGGTGTCAAGTAAAGAATATCCCACCCTCTGTGTCAAAGTATGAAACATATTGTCTTAGATTCGCTTACTATGCACAAAAAAAACCCAATAAAAATGCAAAGCAAATCAAAAATACAAAGCTAGGAAGATCTTGGTCTACAACTTATTGCATGCCATAAAACTCACAGTAAATAAAAGTATTTTTATAGGCCTCACTTCCTCTTAAACTCCAAAATATTGGTTTCGTATACTTGGGCAGTTGTGAAATTACCGAAATATACCCGAGATCTTACCTCCCTCTTCCCCCACCTCCTTAAGAGAGCTCTAGCTAGGTTATCCTAAAGTATTGACATCGCACCCTCCTTTTGTTTGCTACTATTACTATTATGATGTAGTAAGTAGTACCTTTGACCACAAAGAGACATTATTGGAAGTAAATGTCAATTATTCAATCTCTGAATCTTACGAAAAAGACTAAGAAACTCCTTGACAATAAAAGTTATTTTTTCAAATTAATTTTACTAACAGGAGCCAGAATAAATTTCCAAAAAATTTATTAAAAATATCTATAGAATAACCTGAAATTCTAAAAAATGGCTACAATTTTGCCAAAAAAACAAACAAAATAAGAATTAAATAAAAAATCGAAATGAATGCACATGACTAAATCAAACACATCCTTTACAAATGGAAACTAAAAATAGCTATGCAATAAAGTCCTTTAAGTGCTAAACTCTTGCATTCTGGTAAATATAATATCGATTTACAAAAATTTACTTTAAAAAATCCCCCCGACCCTTTTCCAACGCAACTTTTCGCCGTTTAGCTTCAGCGTCTAATCGATTATGTGGATTTTACAAACATGACAAACAAATAGGATATATAGTTAATTTTCAACATTATCTTATCATTTCTACAACGTTTTGATTAAAAAGAATATGTTGATTATCCATGCATTATAAAATATCGATATAATTTAAAAATATGCTAATTTAACAAAGTGCCTCGATATTATTCAAACTGTAATGGGCTACCGTGATGTTGGCCTCTCTTCCCCCAATGTAAACATACTATTTGTGGGTTCATCAAAACGGAACAGACGAAAATTTTTGCGTAACAATACATACCAAAGATTGTGATAATAAAAACTTGAGTTTTTCATAATGATAGTCCAATTACGGACGTAAATGATGGATATCCAGCCAGAAATGTAATCGAAGACCACTCTACTGAATGTATTGCTCTTTTTGCAAGCTAATCAACTAAAAATCGAAATGAATGCACATGACTAAATCAAACACATCCTTTACAAATGGAAACTAAAAATAGCTATGCAATAAAGTCCTTTAAGTGCTAAACTCTTGCATTCTGGTAAATATAATATCGATTTACAAAAATTTACTTTAAAAAATCCCCCCGACCCTTTTCCAACGCAACTTTTCGCCGTTTAGCTTCAGCGTCTAATCGATTATGTGGATTTTACAAACATGACAAACAAATAGGATATATAGTTAATTTTCAACATTATCTTATCATTTCTACAACGTTTTGATTAAAAAGAATATGTTGATTATCCATGCATTATAAAATATCGATATAATTTAAAAATATGCTAATTTAACAAAGTGCCTCGATATTATTCAAACTGTAATGGGCTACCGTGATGTTGGCCTCTCTTCCCCCAATGTAAACATACTATTTGTGGGTTCATCAAAACGGAACAGACGAAAATTTTTGCGTAACAATACATACCAAAGATTGTGATAATAAAAACTTGAGTTTTTCATAATGATAGTCCAATTACGGACGTAAATGATGGATATCCAGCCAGAAATGTAATCGAAGACCACTCTACTGAATGTATTGCTCTTTTTGCAAGCTAATCAACTCATCCCGGCCCTTGGTACTCTGATGCTTCATCACTGACCAGTAAACGAAATTATCAAACCCTAAGTTCAAACAGTTGACCCACGCAGTATCAGCTTACGCCTGTGCCTCTGTGCTGAGTCAACAAGGCTGCTTGACGTACACTACCATAATAAAGCTGAAGTCATGTATCCATGCGAAGCTCTAGAGTTGACTGTGGTAGTAATGCCCTTAAGGAGGATAGCAGTTGTACAATCTCAATTTCCGCAACCAGGTGGGTTGCTAGTCGCTGAGTTCTCAGATCATTACTCTGTTAGACTCATGTACTCCAACCTGGTATTCTGTTTTTCTTGTTATATTTTGCACCTTCAAGACAATTTGGGTTAGGAAGGTGTTACAGTGGCTTAGCAGTGTCATTTTCAGACGTTGAAGGCTGAGCTTGTGTTGAGTCCCCTCTGGCTGACGTTTTTCCACTTTCATCTATTGACAGTTCTTCGTGTTGCCATGGTAAGTGAATGAAATGGTCAGTGTTTTCTGAAAGAGAATACAAGTGATCGGGGATTGCATCTTGGTTCAATTGACATATTTCAGTTATTTCAAACTCTTTGATAACTGTTTGCATTAGATTATTTCTTAGGATTGCATCTATACAGAGTTCCCCCACTTCATAGTCACTCGTCTTCCAGAATGTGATTAACCCTTTTTTAACCCCCTGTTCATGTTAGGCACTCAGATGAGCCATAATTGACATATCTAGTGGCTATAGGTACAGTGTACAATGCGGAGGAAAACACGAAATTATAACATGGTTCTCCCTATCTAGGTTGAAAAGGTACAGACTTTTATTATGGGAGGCGTGCCCATTCGGAAGCAACAACACAAGTTTTTCAGATGGAGGATGAGTAAATTCGATTAATTTCTTGAACCAGAGGACAAAAGGATTTTCTGGATCCCCCCTTTTAATGGTAGAGAACAAAGGAGCCAGGAGGGGTATCAATCCGTAAGATAAGGGTTTTCTTTCTTTCTTGGAAAGACAAATATAAGTGGCATGAAGCTACCTGCTGCTTTCATACAGGCTTTAATTTTCACAAGTGTGTCTCTTTCAGACGATGACAAGGATCTAACTTGTTTTTTACCACGAAGTCCTCGGAACCTAGTGGGTTTGTTAGGCACAGTCATAATGGCTGTCTCGTAAACGTTATACACATCTTTGCAGAAAAATAGTATTTTTCATTAAGAGACTCCAGGACATCATAAATCTTCGCAACAGACATGTGGTTAAAACCCGTTTAAGGTGAAATTGATGTTTTCTATAGCTTTCTCAATGAGATCTATTTGTGCCTTCTATAAAGCCATAGAGCGAATCCTTCACTGCTCTATTTTTTACATTTTATTAAATGAGTTCGGAATTTTATTAATTCCCTGCTAACATAAATGCGAGTTTATGAACTTCCATCAAGGTAAGACCAAATAGCCTTTCTTCAAAGAGCAGTATGTACTTCGCCAGTTATTTTTATGGTATCATGGTGAAGACTGTTGTATAACGACCCAACCTCTTTTTTGGCAGCTTTTTGGGGTGACAAACCTTCTTTTCGATGCTTATACTTTTATCCTCCAAGGTTGTCTGGGGAACACTATAAGCTTATGATGATCTCTTATAACCCATTTTTCCTTGTAACATTTCTCATATCGCTAATGACACACTTTATTCAGTCCAACTCACCCTATTCATTTTTCTTTCGTAGTGGCGTGGCATCATGATGAACTGACAAAACAAGGAAAGATAAAAATAAATAATATATGTACACATTAAAGGCTAATTTATGAATACAAATTAGTTGAATCAAAACGTTAAATAATGTAAATAAACAATGTTTCTATTTGTGTAAGTCATCACAATAACTGTATTTCAGCAATAAGCACAGTTAACATAAATGATGCCATTATTAATAATATCCAGGTGCTCTGGAACTATAAAGGATGGGGTGGCTTAGGCCCCCTGATTTTATTTTGAGGGGCTGGGACTATCTTAAGTCACCCTGATATTTACCATCCGTGTTAAAAATGAATGTATAAAACTATTTTAAATTTTTTGTTAACTATAATATATAGCCAATGCCCATCATGCGCTATTGAAAAACAAAATTAACAATCAATACACCAATAACTATCAACTTAGTAATTAATTGTCACTTGCCTGAAAAAGCGATGACTGCACCCATTCTATTTCTTTCCCACCTTTCCTAAGTGTTTTTTTACAAAAGACAGTAAGGCTTAACATTCCTAGTCACAAAGTTAGGTATTTGACCATTTATTTTTACAAAGTTTAGCAAATTACATGCTGTGACAATCTCCAGGCTTTAAGGTAATTCGCAGTTTAGGAGCATCGCCGTGTTTTTGTGTATAGGTATTCCGACATGAGTAACCAATAAAATATGACAAAACTTGGCAACGTTGAATGATTGAATTTGCCAGACCTTTTTTGACTTCCTTTACTCTTCAGTCTTTTAGTTGTATAAATGAAAACAATGATATGCCGAATTCTTTACATAAGAGCATAAGTAGAGAAACTTGGTACCAAAATGCCTAATATAACGCACAAATGATATAATATAGTTTAAAAAAATCCCATTGAGAGCGATAAAAGAAAAAAAACTTATATACTTAAACCATACGCGCCAAATTTACGGCATGGATATTTAAATATACACACCAAATTTAAAGCGCAATAATTTCTATGTTTGATTCTGCCCCATGATTACATATTATGGCAATTATAGTACTAGGTTTAAAAAAAACAACCTACATAGGTGTGGAGCCTGAGTCCTCTGAAAATGTAGAGCACATCACCTTTAAATATTTTATGATGCACAAACTCATACAGTACACACGCTAAATTTAAAGCGCTCTAACTTCTACGTTTGAATTTGGTCCACAATCACCAATGGTGCAACTATAGTATTAGATGTATATAGTCACCCTGCATAGATGTGAAACTTTGATATTCTGGAAAATTAGAGCACATTGCTTTTAAATATCAATTATGTACAAACTTGCACCATATACACGCCAACTTTAAGGAGCTAAAACTTCTATATTTGAAGCTACTCCACGATCATCAATTATAGAAACTATACTGCTAGGTGTATATAACCACCTTACATAGGTGTGGGACCTTGGTCTTCTTGAAATTTGGAGAACATCGCCTCTGAATATTCGAAAATTCATAAACTCGTGCAGTACACGAACCAAATTTAAGGCATTAAAACTGCGACAGGTTTCTTAACTCGATCTTGGCACCTAAGTGCTTTTTACACAACAATATTACGTCAATTTGTATGTGACCAAGACTGAGTGAAACATCCTGCATATAATTGTTTATCATTTAAAGTAAATCACGCGTGTTTTGTATTAGTTCAATATTGTTCACTATGTTATACTAGCAAAATAATTTTGTTTTGGATCAGATATGCTTTAAGTGTTCATCTTTTCTTTTTAAATTCTTTTTAGGTATGTAAAGAGACCCGAGTATATTCAAGTACTTCTGTGTGGTACTTCCAATATTTTACTCTATAAAAGTATAAAATTAAATACAATAAACCATATGCTGATGAATATATATTAAGGACCTTTTTTTCAATTTTCTAATAAATCTTCTTTAAAACGTAAATAAGTAAGAGCTCATTACCAGTACATAACATAATGTCCCAAGCTACGGATCGAAAATTGTCCCAAGTTACGGATAAAAAATCTACGAAACAAGGAGCCCGAAAGAAAATGAAGGCACACATTTTCCGATATTCGATCATAGTCACCCTTTCACAAATACTCTGTATCACTTCAGCTTGATGCTTTTAGTAGGGCACTCACGGATCCCGTTTCTAACTTTTCAAATGACGTCATTTCTCGACGCTAACCAACGTTAAAAACAAACAATTAATAAATGAGGGTACTGTTTCCTAAAAATAGCACCATTAGCTCGCACAACTTTCAAATCATATTTCTCGGCAATTATCAGTCCTGGAATTAAGGGGTGGGGGGAGGATTGCCCCAGAACACCCATAAACAGGGACTCCCACAAAGCCCCAAAAGAAAGAAAACACTATTATTTTCTATTGTAAATACATTTTTGTTAGTTTTTTTTTATAAATTAAGTGGATAAAAAACTGGCTCCACAAAACCATAAACCAAGATCGTTTTATATACTTTTGGTTAATCAACATATTTTATGAAATAGACTTTTACAGTCATTATTGCTACGAAGAAAGCAAATAAAGATTTGTATATGATTAGCGTTTTTATGAAGTCTTTACGTAGCCTAATTCCTTTTATTTTGCTATTATTACATTGCTGTGGTAAGTGGTGATTTATTCAAGTGCAGCTTGTAACCTAAGACAAGCCAATACCTACCTGTACTCGAATGAATTGGCAAGTTTCACATGCGAGGTTAAAAGGTTTTAAGTGAATTTGTTATTTTTAGTACTCTATTCTAAATATATTCAGCCAATTAAAATGAATAGTATATCATACTATTTTATGCATTTTTTCAAAGTAAAAAAGAAAGATTAACTAGGTTAAAACCTTTTTATGACAGAGTCAACCATATACATTGTCTTGGTCATTGTCTTGGGTTGGGAAAAATGTAGGACTAAGCACAGTGTAAAAGATCAAATAATTAATGTGTTCTGGAATAACCCCCTCTCTCTCTCCCTGTTACGAGAAATGTGGTTGCATCCCTTTAAAGGGAAAACCCGAATTATTGCAACAAATAATTGACCTTCACTAAGGGTTTGAAAAGCATTCACTAATACCGAGCCCGAATTGCAGAAACCCTAGTTTGGTTAGACGAGAGAGCAAACCCGAACTAGGCCAGTAACATCTCGAGCAGAGCGGATAAATTAGAGAATAGTTGAACTTCAGTGGAACAGCTCGCTCCGATTAAGAAGGAGCTTTACAATTGAAGGGGCTACCCGCAACCCAAATTTCACCAATTTACCCAAAGGTTATTCTTAATCTGATGATATCTCAACTATTATGAATGATAATATCATATTTATTGAGTCAAATCTAAGGTATCAATATGCCAAAAAATAATGCCAGACCCAAAATTTAATAAAACTATTGAATAATTAGGTAAAAAATTATATATAAATTAATAAATGTGTTTGAGCTTCATACTATTAATTGAGAAGGAAACTTAATTTTTAACTAGGCATTCATAATCTCAACTAGTTTACGCTTGCAACAGTACGATTATAATTGGGTGTTTTTATATGAAAAAACTGAATAAACCCAAAAAAACAATTTTCATGCCTATTCGATTTAATATTACATTGGAGATAGGTCACTTTACTTCCATTATTTTCTTGTCAAAACCCCATAAAGTACGCTTGGTTGGATACTGAAAGAGTGAAGGGGAAGGCTCTGTTATCTTTCAATAAGCTTTTATATTCCTTTCACGATAGGTTTTTACCTGAATGACAGTTCGAAAATCACATGTTTAAGTTTTGGGTTGCCAACACTTGTAAAAGATCACAGTTTTGTTATAAATGTAAAGATCTTTAATTAACTGTTATACATTACATTTAAAATAACGTAAGCTAAAGTTTTCTTATACTATTTAATTTTTTTAAATAATTTCTTTTTTATCCAACACGAAACAATATTTTAAACATAATTAAAAGTACTTATTTTTCGTTTTGAAACGTTATTGATTTAGTGTAATATAATGCACACATCAATACCTTTTAATACAGGCATCGTATTTACTTGGAAAAGAGAAAATAGTTGTCATTATTTTTACATACAATAAATGATTTTATAATTATTTTATCGTATTTTGAAATATTTAACCGAATAAAATATTTTCATCAACTGCGTGTCTGCATCATTGTAAAAAACTTGTTTACCGTTATGTTCAATCATATGGTTTAAATTCGTCAGTCGCCATCTTGAAGCTATGTTCGTTAGAAGTTTTTGTGAAAGTGGTGTTAATATATTTTTAAGGGGAATAAAACTATAAATAAACTTTGTGTCCGAACTTAAATAAATATATAAATAATATTGGCCTAAATTACTGTGGTTAACTATCACATTTAATATATTACCAACTGTTTTCATTACAGTCATCCAAAGTGATAGATGTCAGCTGTTGGCGTAGTGATATATTAGGGATTACTTCTAGTAACATTTCGATCTGTCATCTAGGTAAACTTAGCTCGTGAATGAATAATACCTAAAAAGTTTATAACAAGCTATCACCGACACATATACATTTAACAGTAGTACTAAATAATTTGTTGCAATTTTTTTTTTCAAAATGGCGAAAAAGAATGGGAGAAAGCATCCTTCTGATCACAAAAAAAAAAGCAGAGAGGTTTGAATTTTAAAAAGTATCAAGAAGCTCAAAAGATAATATCCGTAGAAGTAGAGCAAACAGTTTGTGTACAGCAAAAAACTAGTGACAACAATCGATATAATCTTAATGAATACGAATTAATATTAGGAAACCTTACCCCAGAACATCAACATAACCAGAGTATAAAATTTGGAATAGCTGGCAGAAGAATTGTAGAACTTTCTTACTTTTTAAAATCGCTCAGTAAAATGACAGAACATGGACCACTGAGCTGCATATTAGAATATATAGAAATGACCAAAGAATCAAGGTGTGGACTGCGAATCTATCTTCATTTTCGGTGCAATGTTTGTGGAGTAGAGAAAAACATATTTACAGGGGATCCATATCATAAATAAAGAATGGAAATCAATTCCTCAGCTGTGTCAGGCGTGCTCAGTGTTGGAGGTGGTCTTGCTCATCTAGAAGAGATTACTGCAGCCATGAACATGCCACGTATGAGCAGTCGAACCTACATTAAGTATCACGACATTGTTTATGATGGTTTATTTGTGACATCCATGGAAGAGATGAAGATGGCTGCTCAAGAAGAATCGAGACTTGCTGTACAAGAAGGAGCAGTTTACTTGGATGATGTTCTATTAATAACAATGGAGGCTGATGGCAGTTGGGCTAAGCGTTCTTATCGTTCCAACTTGAGTTCACTGTCTGGAGTGGCAAGTTTTATTATCAATACTTTATTTCTCATTTACAAGCCATAATACTGATTTATTTCGTTAGTTCAATAGTTTAACGCACAATGGTACTTAGCGTGTTTTCCCTAAGTTATTTCCATTCTTCTTTCATACAAATGTAGGTAATTTTCCTATAGTATTTACCTTTCTTATCCCTGTCCAATCAATGTATATATGCAGATAATTTCTAAAGAATAGTAACATGAGAAGGGGGGGGGGGGCGACCGCAACAAAAAGCATGTTCACGTTGACAATGAAAACTGTTTGTGAGTAAGAGAGTAAGATAACCTTTGTAAATTGCATTTTTATAATAAGCTGTTAAATTAATTATATTTTAAATAAAACATTAATGGCATTTAAATGGGAGTAGATATAAATCCGAAGAGTTTTTAAACATGCAATATGTTATAACCAACATAAATTTTAAAATGTTTTGAAATCATATTATTACAAAAGCAAAACTACTTATATATAAAATTATATACCCTAAGTAAAAAAAATCATTAAAACTATTTCACTCGTATATTAAAGATATTTATTTTATATAATTTGTCCAATATTACGCTAAGCGTAGGCAATAGTGAGGATTAATACCAAGGACAGGTGAGGAGGGAAGCTAAGAGAAAATACACTAGCAAATATTTTTTAAGAAAATTAAAAACAATTAGGAAAGGCCCTTAACATTCACACTACTTATAGCGTGGTAAAAAGTGTCAATCTCCTCTTGGCTGGCTTACCTGTGACGGAGAAGATGGGTTTTGAATCCCGGCGGTTGTACTGAGGTAGCTAGTCCTAAAGAATTTCCCACTCTTCCTCTACACATATTCAAGTACAATCCCTCTAAATTCTAACTTTCTCATCCCTATTCTATTAGTGTGCATGTGCGGGTATTCCGAAAGGGTAATTGCATGCATTGTTTGTAAATAATATCAGCCTTAACTGAACTATATTGAGGGTCAAACCAGGCCATATTTTTTCCTAAGAGTAGAAACACATGCAACAATCCTACAGGTTTATAAACAAAATTAAAATACTTTGCATTCTAATCTATGCGATCTAATAATTCCTTGACTCGACATTTGGATATTTCCATTAAAAAAACACTTAAATAACGTTATTTAAAAATAAAATTTAGAACTGTCTTAAAGTAGACTCGAACATATTATGCTTTAAAATGTAATAATATATGTTACATAAAGTTTTTTTAATTCAAGTTGTTAGGCGACATAGTTTTTACACATTTCCTTATCATAGGATACGCAACCAAATACTCTTTATATTAATTTTATTTATTAACACTGGGTCTGTCTAACCGATTGGGTGTTTCGTATATGTACTAATTACTTTGATGGGTCAAGTATAAGGATGGTTATAATTTAAGGAAGTGTACCCACATTTTCATAGAGAGCCATTTAGGAAATACAGTTTATATTTATCTATTTCTTTACACAAATGGGGAGGTTATAATTTAGGAAGGGTATAATTCAAAGGAAGAGTACTCGCATTTGGAAGGAGGGAGAAGGTGTGGGATACAATTTCAGATACCCACACTTGCTAAATCAGACTATGATTCGATTACTGACATTCCTGCTAGAGTCGACTCAATCCGGGCGTGTAGTAAGACGTTGTGCTAAAAGAAAAACTAAACAAGAATGTAATGTACATATTAAAGTGTACATAGCACCTAGATAATTTGTATCCCTGCCTGAATACAACATGTAAACCTAAACATGAGATTCTAATATAGCATATTCGGCTTTAGCGCGCCAATACTATATCACTACTCTATTAGTACACCATGTGAAAAATTACACTCGTCCTGTCGATATCAATAATACTAAACTACTTTGGTTCTTATTTTCAAGAATCATCCAAGTATTGTTGAAATTTTTTTGTGCCTTTCACAACAATAACTAGGCGTTTTATTACAGTACTGCCACTATACCTATTTTTGGTTTTGTTTCCTTCAGGCTGCTATTGTGGGGTACAAGACTAAGAAAGTATTGTACATAGGAGTTAAAAATAAATATTGTACATCTTTTGACCGGGCTCTTAAAGAAGAAAAAAAACTTCAAAAGCATACTTGTTTCAAAAATTGGGGAGAGGATCAAAGCTCGTCAAGTATGTAAGCAGCTATTATTGTCGAGGCCTTTTGCAAGAGCGAAGAGATGTACGGCCTACGATACAGAACTCTCATTGATGATGGTGACAGTAGCGTATCCAAGCGACTTCTTGAGGCTCGTCCATATATAAATTTGACGGCACAAAAATTGGAGTGCCGTAATCATCTTCTCCGGAACTACTCTAACAAGTTGAAAGATTTGTGGAAAAACGGCAATAATTGACCATTTTATCTCAGAAAAAAAAAAGTTTCAAAGTATGCAGCTATGTGGGGCAGTGGTGAAAGTTGCAAAATTTAGAATGAATGAGGCGGGACAGTTGCACTAGTGAAATGATAAATTAAAAGATGACATTTTGAATAGTCCAAATCATATATCCGGAGACCACCAACATTGTGCTCCTTATTTTTGCACAGGACTAAAAGAAAATAAGAAAAATCTTATTCCAGAGCTTCAAGAAAGTGGTATTTTACAAAAGCTGAAATATATACCTCAAACACTTACCATTCACTGTCGCAGCCTGCTGTATAATGTAGACAACAACTGTGTTAAGCACTACAACGCTACCATTGTAAAAAAAAACTGGTGGCAAACGCATCAATTTCACACAAAGAGTATCCTATCAAGTGCGATGTGCTGCTGCTGTAGTAAGCTACAATTATGGCGCTCTCCATTACAAACTACACAAAAAATTGTTGGAATCAAGCCCGAGAAAATTCACAAAGTTGGAAGAAGCACGCAAGAAAACGAGAAGATTCACATCACTCGAAGCCCACCCGGTAATGCAAACCATTCTTCCCCNCGAGAAGATTCACATCACTCGAAGCCCACCCGGACAAGCAAACCATTCTTCCCCATCCCCCCCCCAAAAAAAGAAAATGGATGCTGACTATGGCCCAAGCCTTCAACGCCCAGATTTGCCAGAAAAAGATTTTATGTTGTTTAAAAAAGAGTTGCAAAATAGCCTCCAACATTCTGAAGAAGAATTGCGAAACCTTGACGTCAAACCATAAATCAGAGTGAATCTGGACAATGGTTAGAAGAAAAGAGGAAACGTTTAACAGCGTCTAATTTTGGACCAGTTTGTTGCAAGCTCCCATCAAATGGTTTTGAAAATTTGGTCAAACAAATACTATATTCTGATCTCCAACACCTAAGCTCGTTGTCATACGGAAAAGTAAATGAAGAACGTGCCATAGCGAAGTTGGAAGAAACTTTGAAAATTCGGGTTGAACGCTGTGGTTTCTTTGTTGACCGTGATTTAACATTCCTCAGCGTTACACCATATGGCCAAATCGACAATGATGGCATAGTAGAGGTAAAATGTCCATCATCAGCTGAACAGATGAGTCCTTAGTCAGCCATTTTGCAACGAGAGGTGACATTCTGGAAACTTAACAAATATAAAGAGATCCATGGAATAAACAGGCGGCATAAGTACTATTATCAAGTCCAACGTCAGCTCCATGTAACACGCCAGTTTTACTGCATATTTGCTATATGTACACCAGTTATGCCATACATACGATATGAAAGAATCGAACGTGATGACCTTTTCTGGGAAATGGAAATGGTGACAGAGCTTTCCTCATTTTATTTTTATTGTTTACTCCCTGAACTAGTATACCTACCATATCCACGTTCAATGCCTATCCACAATCCGGATTATATTGAAGCAAAGCTAACTAAAAAAGAAGTCAATTACAGCTCAAAGCAAGAAAAATGTTGAGAATGGCTGGGGTTGGTAATTCTGGTTGAGGTTGGTAGTTTTGGCTGAGGTGATTTAATCTGTGTACTAAATAAAAATAAAAACATGTTTTAGTCATTGACATCAATAAATACAGCAGGGTTGCTGTCTTTTGTTTTGTGCAACTATGTATGCATTTACAGTGAAATCGCATTGAATTATTGAACAAGATGTCATTAATTAATGATGATAGTAATCAACTATTTTTAAATGTTTTGAAAGCGTTATCAATGATGGTATAGCATTTTTTTATAAATAGAGTTGTTTCTCAATGAACGTATGATTGTCTAAAGTAACATGGCTTTACAAAACTGTGTGCCATTTGATGTTCTATTGCAAATATTGGAAAGGTATAGCATATATTTTTCTTTGTATTTTAACTGTGAAACTAGTTGGGACAATATTCATATTGAAATGAAAAAAAAAAATTACTTTGTCTTGTATCAAGTGTCTTCTGGCATCTTATGCTGTAACAACAATAGTTAACATCAAGATGTATAAAGATTGTGTTTTTGTTGGGCGCAACCCCTAGTATCTAGGAGAAAAATAATAATCAAAAAGAAAAACATTTACCTCGGCTAATTCAGTCAGTGGCACGACGACTCTCAAACTCGAGACCACTGGGTAAACTTAAAACTAAAACATGAACAATTTAGATAAAATGGATTGTTGGAACAAAATGTAATTTAGACTACAATAAAAAAATAGATGTATAAAATAATAATTGTTTGCACTTTTGTGGATGGATTATTGTTTCCCCTTTTACCACATCCCAAGCCTACCTATGGAATTTCAGGTAATTCTAATTCTAATTTAACAAAGTATAGAACAGTATTGTTGAAACAAAAAAGGAATGTATATTAAAAATATATAATTAGACATAAAAATGAAATGTTTATTAATTCTCTGGATTAGTCTGTCTTTCTGAAAGTAAATGAATTATGATTTTTATAGGAGAAAGAAAAAAAAATTTAATGATTTACAGTTGAAGCGTAGGTTTGACCTCACGCATAAATAATTAGTCCATATTGAAACATCATCTTCAGATATTTGATTCACTTTAGTAATTCAAATTCTTCCACAATTTAAACGAAAATAAATAGTCTAGTTCTTCCACACACACTTAACTTTTCCATTTTTGCTACTTGTACTTTAATTCACAACCTTTAATTCACTTTAAAATAATTTGAATTAGGAGCTCCATAGATTTGGCTCCATGTTTGACCAAAACCGAAGAAGAAGACCCGTCTCCTCTTGAAAATCTTCCAATAATCCAATTTAAAAATGTTCTATTCATACTTCCAAGTTCAAAGAGAAAACTAATATATAAAAAACAAAAGATAAAATGTTGGCTATGGACTAGGGATAAAATCAAATAAAATGCAGGTTTAATATAAATATTGAAATATATTCAATTGAAGGTGAATAATGTTTTCACAAAATAATTAAATGTTTATTTCCAATTGTCAAAATTGAACAGCGCGCTTGTTTTGAGTTATTAATATCGAGCTTTGTTTCTTCTTCTTTTTTTTCTTTTAAAATCACGAGATTCGCTACTCACTTGTTTGATAGAACTGCGCATGCGTTAAAACAAACATGGTCGACGTTGAAAATAACTACAAGAGTCAAACAAGCTTCTTAGAAGGATAATTAGTAAGTTTAATAAAAGGTAAGTGTTCTTCCTTAAATCAAAATTCCTTATTTAGATTATTTAAAATAATGTTTTATGTTTTTCCTTCCGTCCTTTTATTTTACATAATGGCTGTAAATAGTGTTATTAGTCAGGCCGGCGATCCAGCGGATGAACTTTGATTAGCTTAATTTCACGCTAAAATAAATTGGAAATTGTTTACAAAAAGTAGAAAGCATAGGGAAATACAAGGTAGGGTGGCAAATAATGTCACAGTGCCCCCTTTTGTTGTACAAATTAATTTTAAGCCTACAAATTACTTTGTAGAACAAAATAAACGTTTTTCGCCACAAAGTAGGCCTACAATATCAAATATCACCATTTAACTTATTCTCCTTTAAGTTAGTAAATTAGTTTTATCTAAGTGCCTTTACTTGTTCTGGTTCAAGGCGATAAGTAAGCATGACATATTTATTTCTCTTGTCTCTCCAAAAATAGCTTCTTTCGTATAATTAAATTTAATAACTTTCATGTTCACGTATTAAGTCTATAGTGACATAGACGGTTATTCAATGTACTAGAAACTCAGGTCGTCTGTAAAGGATCGCTCCTTATCCCACGTAAAATGGCACAACCGCCACAACTTATATTTATACCTTAGAAATATTATTCAAACACTCAAATAACGAAATATCTTTCTCTGTCTTGTAGCATAAACCGAAACATTTGCAGTGGAGTTTAATATCCGGATCGACTTCACTGAACTCGTTAAAACCCGTTGAAAACACTCCATTTGCTGAGGGCTAGGTGATTTAAAATTCAAGTTTACTCTTAATAAAATGTCAAAACAGATTGTGTATATTCACTTGAGATCCTTCCCTCGGAAATACATGTATAATTTATCACTTAGGTGACTTCATATAAAAATAAATCATATTTATATAGCATACAAAAGTAGGCTTAGTTTTAACACTTCAAAATTGTTTGTTGTTTTTGTTCTTTAAACAAAATCAAGAGCTATATTAAATATTTCAAATTATCACCTGTATGGTAATTTACCTTGACACCTACTTCAGCTGATGAAGGTATATCATCACACAATATCAATTCTTAGTACAAAAATATAGCTAAAAGCAAATTCACTATGTGCAACTTTAGTGATATGAAAACATAAACTTTCATAGGCAAAGTGTTTATTCGAAAATATTTTAATGAATTGGGTATATTTATACTCTCCCTTGTTGTACCTGCTGTTCAAAATATCAACAACTAATGTTTAAACTCTTGAAAAAGTAAAATCTCATCTAACTTATTCTAGGCCTTCGCCACCCTTCAACATGTATTAAATGTGTGTACACATAAATCATTCAAACATTAAACATTTTGGTTTGAGACCTATATGTTCAACAAATATAGATCCTTATTAAACTAATTAACACATTTTAAACATAAAGAGTCAATATTTTCATAAAAAATAATGGAAAAAGGAAATTCACTTTTGGTACTTTTGTGACATAGAATACAGTAAATCTGATAGGCCTAACACTTATAGCTAGAGCTTAACAATCCTCTCAATGAACTCTATAAATACAACTTTTCCTGCATCTTTTGACATACACAGAATTAACATATATTGATGCTCAGTATTTAAAAATCTTGAAAAGAAAATCATAATTGAGCCCTTCTAGGCTATCGTGTAACTTGAATGTTACATAGTGGACCTGACATTTGTACTAACTTGTTTAGAACATAAGATATACACTCAATGGGACAGCCTCCTACTCTGTTAAATCATAACAACTTATATTATTAAATAATAACAGGCTTATTTCTTAAAATCTGTGGGTTTTTTCCACCGAAAAAGACTTATTTTACAATTAATTCTTTATATCTTTTCCTTTTTAAAACAAATTAAGTTTACTAAATAAATACACACATAATAGACCAAAATACTATTATTAACTAAACAAACCTATACCTAAAAAGAAATATTTACAATCCTTCTTCTATTCTTACAGAACCGTCGGAGTGGCCCCCTACGACTACTTAGCACGATGTTATGGCGTTGGTGAGGTTTACACTTCTAGTTCATTTCTGAGCTCTGATTTGTTGGATTACACATTGTGAAAGTAATTAGACTCTTCTTGAGGACCTTATTTATTATTCCATTCTTTATTTATTCCTTTTAAATTATTAGTTTATCAAGTAATTCTTTACCTGTTCACTTGTTTTGCACTCTGCCTGTCTT
Organism: Timema shepardi; assembly: GCA_902151425.1. Taxonomy (NCBI): domain Eukaryota; kingdom Metazoa; phylum Arthropoda; class Insecta; order Phasmatodea; family Timematidae; genus Timema; species Timema shepardi. The sequence continues at coordinate 43,226 of CABFVX010002289.1, read as the reverse complement.
AGCAACTTAATAATTGAACTCCATGGTAAAATTGATTCCCTACACAGATTTTAATGACTTCTTGATTACTCCTTATACTTCACTGATAATTCGACGACTTTGATAAAAATTGCTTTGCGACAGTATAATATTTAAAGGCTTTCTTATTTTCTCCTTTAAAAAAACACATATATTCCGACGTAACTTACACACACCTCAGGAACTGTTTGTGATGGACTTGTCTCATTCACAAGGTCCTGGAATAATAATTTTCTATATCCTTAGGCACTCACTGTCTTATCATCGACCCGTGATGCAGATATGACCTCCCAAAATCGACACTCTTATTATTCAAAATAATACTTCTCCTAGATTATCTCGTAGCTTATAAACTGGTCATCTCATTCATGTTACTGGCTTGCTGGGGTTGTTCTTATCTCCCATGGGTGTCCATGCATAATCTCCCTTCTTAAGCATTATAGACATTGATAAAAATCAAAATGATATAATAAAATCAAAAATAATTTTTTTAATAGATCCAATAAATCCATTTACAAATGAAAATAATAGATTTCAATTTCTAAAAAATATATATATTATATATATTCCCAAACTTGACACTTTACAAGGTGTAATAAACTTTCATCCCATATGCATACGATCCTTGGAGTTCTGCTTACAGATCTATATAAATCCATAGCCTGTACCTTCCAACCTTAATGTTGTTTGGTGAACTATCCTTTGTTGTTTCCGGTTTCTTCCTATATCTAGTGCTTCAGAGATTTACACTGCTCTCAATCTTCAACTGTTCTGCAACATTCCTTAAATCCACCTGTCAAACCACATGATTCAAGGGATTAACATGTCTCCCAAAACTTTCCACTATTCTACACATTCCTTTTAACCAACTATCAAACCACATGATTCCAGGGATTAAAATGTCTCCCAAAAATCATACCCTAACGTATGTGCCCCCATGACTTCCACCAAATGAGCATCAAACAATCTATTCACCTGCAATCCTCCTGGGGCTAGGCTATTGCAGGTAGGCAGTTTTCCTCCTGTGACATAACACTTACGTTTGGCTCTCTTGGTTGAAGAGACTGCGGCTGCTGAGCTCCGGTCTCTTGAGGTCCCTGGAAAGACGGTCTGTGATGTGACGGAGGGGGTCCCCTACCTGGTGGTCTACCTTGCGCAAGAAAATCTTCATGACTCCAAGGCCCTTCATTACTATACTGTAGAGCTGGAGGGGCTGGCTGGCTTCTTGGCGATTGGTACCGCACATCTTACAGTGTAGTACCCATTGGTTGGCGTGGAAACCCATGCGGAGAATTGTTGGATCCCTGGGGGGCACGATCCCTCCACCCAGTTCCTGTGAACCTCTGAGTCCTTATATTGTCCTGCCTGTCACCTAGTCTATCCCTGGACCGCTTAGTGAACCCTGCGTACCTTGGTTCAACACTTCCTCCATCATACTGTCTCTGCCGTGGGACCCCCAGTTGTGATCCCTGTCTACCCATTCTACGTATTGCCTCTAAGCCATCCACGCTCTGCAGCTTGGCCCTAAAATCATCCAATGACCTATAGTTGCAACCTAACAATATCTCCTGTATTCTCAAAGGCAGTTGTTGTGTGACCATGGCTATCAACTCGGCATCTGACATCGGGGAGTCAAAGTTCCTGCTCCGCTCAAACATTTTGGCGAAATAATGTTCAACTTTACCCAAATGTTCTGCGTATTTCATAGCATGTAAGGTTGCCCTTACCTGCCCTTGGATCACCACTGAGCAAAATCTTGACAGAAACTTTTCTCTGAAGTCTCTCCAGCTCGTCACATGCAATTTGCAAACAGACCACCATGGTGACGCTGCTCCCAACAAAGAACTCCCAGCTAATTTTATTTTCTCCTTGTCCGATAGCTGACTTCCCTCGAATACATCTTCCAAATCATTCAAATGTGCCAACCGGTTTCTGAGTTCCTCTTTTTCCAAACTTGGGCAATCTCTCTTCCATGGACCTGACTCCAACAACGGAAACCACACGACAAGAAAATACGCTAGGTCTGGCACTCACTTGGTGCTCTAATTGTTGAGATAGGCTTTCTATCTGCCCCCTCATCATCAACACCTCTTTCTTGTTGGAGAGTAAGTCCCTCTTCAACTGATCCCGTACTACCTTTTGTTCAGTGGTTAGTTCACAGTTCTTGGTTGTGATCTTCTCCACCTGCACCCGTATTTCCATCTGTTGTCCGCTGACCTGGTTCACATCCTGTTGGAGGTGATTGACAACCTCAGACACTGCCTCCACCCTCTTACTCACTCGCTCTTCTAATTCATCCTGTCTTGACTGTGTTGTCCGTAACTCTTGTCCATACTGCCCTTTCTGGATGACCTTGTTTTCCACCTGTACTTTCACTTCAGTAACTGCCTCTGTCAAGTCCTGAACTCGTGCATTGATCACTGTCACCTCATTCTTCAACTGGTCGTGAATTGACCTCCACTCTTTACTGTGACTGTCTATTATTGAGATCACACCATCCCTCAGTGACTTCATGCTGGTATTATTTTTTTCCATGTTCTCTTTAGCACTGTCCTTTAATGTTTGCACTAGGTCAAACATAGTAAATTCCTTCACTGTCCCTGGCTCATCTTCTTCCTTCCTTACAACTGAAATAGTTGTATGACTATCTAGGGAATCTGCCCCCAATGGTGTATCATCCTCAACCTGGTGAGCTATCTGTTGTACATCTGCCACAACAATTGATTCCAAAGGTGTAACAGAACTATTATCCCAATCCTCTATTCGGGGCTTAGCTTTAGGCATGACAACATCCTCTTTCGACTCTTCTGCCTCTACACTGACCAATGGTTGTTGGGCCTCCATTTTACTTTTCTCAAGTTGCGTATGTGCCTTGCTACGTGTATAATAATGACCTTCTGACATAACCTTTTATACAAAGTAAAAATTACCCAAAATTAATTGATGTAATCTGGCCTTATCATTAAATCTCTCTAGTGTAGGTTGGCTGCAAAAAAACATCAACTGTTCCCTCAAGTCACAAACACTCCCTAGTGTAATCAGGCCTCAAAATACATATTTTACTGTTCTCTCAACTAACCTATATGCCCTAGTGTAATCAGGCCTTATCCTATACAGTCCTTAGATAACTATTATTATAACTCGAATCCCCACGTTAAGGCGACATTGTAATGAAAAAAAATTATTAAAATAAAAAAATAAATTTTACCTCGGCTAGTTCAGTCAGTGGCACGACGACTCTCAAATTCGAGACCAATGGGTGAACTTAAAACTAAAACATGAACAATTTAGATAAAATGGATTGTTGGAACAAAATGTAATTTAGACTACAATAAATGAATAAATGTATAAAATAACAATTGTTGGCACTTTTGTGGATTCATTATTGTTTCCCTTTTACCAAATCCCAAGCCTACCTATGAAATTCCGGGTAATTATAATTCTAATTTAACAAAGTATAGAACACTATTGTTGAAACAAAAAAGGAATGTTATAAAAAATGTATAATTAGACATAAAAATGAAATGTTTATTAATTCTCTGCAATAGTTTGTCTCTCTGAAAGTAAATGAATTGTGATTTTTATAGGAGAAAGAAAAGAAATGATAATAATTTAAAGTTGAGGAGTTGGTTTGACCTCACCCATGAATAATTAGTCCATATTGAAACAAAATCTTTAGAAATTTGATTCACTTTAGTAATTCAAATTCTTCCACAATTCAAACGAATATAGATAGTCTAGTTCTTGCACGCACACTTAGATTTACATTTTTTCTACTTGTACTTTAATTCACAACCTTTAATTCACTTTAAAATAATTTGAATTAGGAGCTCCACAGATTTGGCTCTATGTTGGACCAACACCGAGGAAGAAGACCCGTCTCCTATTGAAAATCTTCCAATAATCCAATTTAAAAATGTTCTATTCATACTTCCAAGTCCACAGAGAAAACTAATATATATATATATATATATATAAAAAAGATAAAATGTTGGCTATGGACTAGGGATAAAATCAAATAAAATACAGGTTTAATATAAATATTGAAATATATCCAAATGAATGTGAATAATGTTTTCACAAAAGAATTAAATGATTATTTCCATCTTTCAAAATTGAACAGCGTGCTCGTTTTGAGTTATTAATATTGAGCTTTGTTTCTTCTTTTTTTTCTTCTTTTACAATCACGAGATTCGCTACTCACTTGTTTGATAGAACTGCGCATGCGTTAAAACAAACTTGGTCGACGTTGAAAATAACTACAAGAGTCAAACAAACTTCTTAGAAGGATAATTAGTAAGTTTAATAATAGGTAAGTGTTCTTTCTTAAATCAAAATTCTTTATTTATATTATTTAAAACAATGTTTTACGGTGTTCCTTCCGTCATTTTATTTAATATATTCGATGTAAATAGTGTTATTAGTCAGGCCGGCGATCCAGCGGATGAACTTTGAAGAGCTTAATTTCAAGCGAAGATAAATTGTAAAATGTTCACAAAAAGTAGAAAACATAGAGAAATACAAGGTAGGGTGGCAAATAACGTCACAATATCAGATTAGTGTGTGTGTGTATAATTATTCAATATTTATTGAGTATCATTGAGTGTATATATGTAAATATTATTAGTGGTATATAAATATTTCCCCAACTTTGCCATTTATTTGTTTAATAATATTAGATATATTGAAATATTGTAGCATTACAATTCATAATAGTAATGTAATGAGTGCAATAACGACTGCATTTCTAATATATTTTTTTAGTTGAAATAATAGTATGTAGAATTAATTTATTGTTGTGTATTGTTAATAGAGATAATGAGACATTTATTATAGTGTACATATATTACAATAACTTTCAGGATTTAAGTATTTCTATTGTTTTGTTTTAACATATTTTAGTTTTTTTTAAGATAAAAGGAATGCATTTCTTTTCACAACAGGTGATTGTATGAAATAATATCTATTGAATATTACGAGCATTGCCTTCCAGCTGTGTTACCAAAGGGTTTTTTTAAGATAGAGAATCCTTATAGTAAGTAGGATATGTCATAGTAATAAAAAAGGTAATATTAGTTAAGCATATTTGTGCTATAAAATTAACAAGAGTTGCTTTTAATTCAAATTTTAAAGAATTTTGTTTCACTTCTTAGAGCTACTATTTTAACATATTTTAGGTTTTTTAAGATAAAAAGAATGCATTTCTTTTCACAACAGGTGGTTGTATGAAATAATATATATTGAATATATATTGAATATTACTAGCATTGCCTTCCAGCTGTGTTACCAAAGGTTTTATTTTAAGAGAGGGAATCCTTAGGGTAAGTAGGATATGTCATAGTAATAAAAAAAAGGTAATATTAGTTAGGCATATTTGTGCTATAAAATTAACAAAAGTTGTTTTTGATTAAAATTTTAAGGATTTTGTTTCACTTCTTAGAGCTACTAGCCAAACTAGGTGAAACGTTCCTAAAATATTTTGAAACATAGAGATAGTTGTCACTTGTCGCCAAAAAAAAAACTATTTATGCTTTGGGATTGTGAACATTTTCAACCTCGAATTTATGTTTGATCTTTGTGTTTTATGTGACCTCGAAAACTAAAAGGTGTATTTTTTCTTCTCTCTGACCCCTCCTGTCTGTATGTCTCTGGGGCTCAAACGAAAACAATTTGATTGATTTCTTTCAAACTTTAATATATATATATATTATGGTAACACCTTGAGGAGTTTTGGATTTCTTTTAAACTTAAATATTTAGATATTAAATTATGGTAATACCTTGCGGTATTTTAATCCCCCAAATTAGAGTAGTTTACTGACAAATGATTTATAAGAATACAATTTTTTATATAGTTTTAAATATTTTGTTTAAAATTGATATTTGGGGAGTGTTTTGTATGATAAATAAAATTGCAAGCATATACTTGTTTCCTAGAGGGAAAGGGCATATGTATTTACTAGCTATTAGTAGTAGCCTATAGTAAATATAATCTAAACGTAACTCAAACCACTAATTACTTTAAGTGATGGTTATGTTACGATTGTTTATGTTTGGCATAAATCTAGAGAGATAAGTGTATCCAAAGCATTTGGGGGGGGGGGGCAGAGGGTAGAGACTCCACAAATTTACAGTATAAAATAAGTTTAAATAAAGTATGATTTTTAAGTATTAATAGAGGCGCTTAAAAATTAGAATTGTCCATAAGAACGAATATTTTGTAACATTTCCAAAGACACTTTCACAAATTATATAATTTAGAGGACTCTAAATAAAAAATGAGAGTGTGATTTAGGCAAGAAAAATCTAAGAATCATGTGTCCTAAAACACATTTAAAAAAAATTGTTTTAAATCCTTTTCTTGCGATCTATTTTAGTCATAGTTTCTTTGAAACTGGGCCACAAAGTACCAAGTATGAAAGAATGTATTATCATATCCAAAGGACATTCAGAATACTCAAGTTAAGCCTTATAAGCTATAGTCATAAAATAATTGATTTTTATTTGCTGCTCTTATTAACTGAATAAACAATATCAAAAATCTTTAACATTTTCTTACATATTTAATGTGGCTGACACAAAACTTTGTTTCATTAAATTTTAAACTAAATCTGGTTCATCAATAGTGTTTACATTTCAAGTGTTAGCAGCTATTTTTGGTATGTTTAGGCGTTCATAGAAAAAAAATACTAGTTTATAGGACCAAAATATTTGTTAAAACATTTTTCTGTGCAATGAATATTAAAATGTAACCATTAGATTTTATGGATATTTTGAGTTTAAAAAGGTTCAAATTATTGAGTACAAATTCGGAAGAAAAAACACCAAAATACGGTTGTTGAGTCAATTTAACAAGATTTTACTTTATCAAACTGGACAATAAACATGTCAAATTGAACCTGTCACTTGAAATATTAAACAAAAAAGAAATGTATATTTTTAATCAATTAATTATAAGTAATAAGCTACTTTAATAATTATTTGTACTTTCTAGACAAACATGTGTGTTTGGGGTTAGTTTTGGCTAAGTTATTTAAATGTATGGCTAAATTTATCAAAAAAAACTGTATTATTCATGTTTGTAACATTACATTCTAAATGAATAAATGCTTCACTAGTTCCGTAACCACCCCAAAATTGTTTTTATTTTTTTATACTTACCTATTGTCCTTACATTATTTTAAATATGAATTACATTTGGAAACATTTATATGAACTAATATAAATATAACTTTTCTTTTACTGGAAGTTAACAAGTAGGTAAAAGTACTATCCTCAAGAAAAGGAAAGAGATTTCAGGTATTTCCATGAAACTAATAAGATGCCAAAATTCAACATCCCCTCCCAACTCATTCTCTTTTTCTCTTCTCAGTTGTCCACAAAACTAGGGGGTCAGAGACCTTTCAAGGCAGAAACAGTAAATGAAGGCCATTTCAATGTTATTTCCAATTAAACCCCATTCTTAAGGCTGAGCTTTTTTAAATAACCCAACATTGTTGTTTCTTATTTATTTGAGTAACACATCTGGGCATCTTTCATAATTCTCATAGAATTTCCAACCAATTCTAAAAATAAATATTGAAATATTTCCATTTAAATGCATTTTAAATGGGAAAACCAAAATTATTAATAGGTGTTGTAAGTGTGATCATTACCCATTTAAGGGTTAGTATTGTTTTGCAAACTTGGCTAGCCTGCTGTATCGGATCCAGGTGGCAGTGGAGGGTGAAGCTACAGTAGTCCATGGCTTCTTTGGTGCTGACTGACAGCTCATAGCTGACAGTTGGGCTTTGAAAAGCTACCAGACCAAATTATGTATCCCTACGCCAAACCAAATGATCTACAAAAACATGTGTTTAGCAGCTGTCACTTCCAACAGTCAAAATTTAGCTATATACCTAAATGTTGACTGTCAGAAGTCAGCTGTGGTTGTCAGTCATCACCAAAGAAGCCACGGGGCTCCTGTAATCACTGTGACCTCTGATCTTGAGTAAAGGAAACAAATATCATGTGCATTAAAATAAGACGGGACTATGTCCAATAATGTAAATTTGTGTATTAAAATATAAAAATCCTAAAATATTCACAAAGTCTTAACTGCCGTGTGAATAAAAATAGTTGGCCCCTACCTACTTGTATGTGAGTATAACTCTAGTGATATATTATTTTCAAAGAAAAATACCATATGCTTATCTGTATACAGAGCTTTATTAAATTAGCCCTTGTTTACTCAGGCAATCAAACCTTTACACATCTGCACTTGTAACCTAAATGGTTTAAATGTTTTTCTCATTCTTGATCATTGTAAGTTGTAATGATAACTGTTAAGTTATATTCAATGTATGTAAAAAATAATACTGTATAGTGAATTTTTAATCCACTATTCTAATGAATAAAATGAAACATTTCTGCACATATCATTAATATCTATTTTAAATTAAATATGGTCTAAACGTAAGTTGCACACATTCTCAGTATGTTGTGCCTTTCTATATTTGTTTTACGGTCTAAGATCTCATTCTCATTGTAGTTTGGAATAGGTTATTTTTTAAAAATTAATGAGAGAAGTTTTTGGTAGTCAAAGTGTGAACATGTTGTTAAATGTAATATTTTTTTATATGAAGCTGTTGCACTCTTGCAGCTTGTGCGCTCTTTTCAGAAGAAATTATTATTATTATTATTATTAGCACCGCGTCTTAATACCCGTTCGGGTTATACGCACTTACGCTAATGTGTAATGGTAGGGTGTTTTAAAATTTATATTTGGGGAGTGTTTTGCATGATAAATAAAATTGCAGGCATATACTTGTTTCCTAGGGGGAAAGGGCATATGTATTTACTAGCTATTAGTAGTATAGTAAATAATTCCTGGGAAACATATTTATTGGGCCACAAATATTAGTTAGATCTTGCCCCAAATTACTAAAAATAATTAAATTATAAAAATAATCTAAACGTAGCTCAAACCACTAATTTCATTACTTTAAGTGATGGTTATGTTAATATTGTTTATGTTTGTCATAAATCTAGAAAGCTAAGTGTATCCAAAGCATTTGGGAGTGTTTAGTATTTATTTCTTTATATTTTATTATTTTAGTATCAATTTCATTATTGTTTACTTAATTAAATATTTCTTATATTCATTCATTATTAATTTATCTAATTATCACTTTTTTATGATTACCACCTTTTCTTTCATTAATTATGTTTTTGTAAGGGTGGTAATATTGCTCTCTTGTATTTTTACGTGCGTTTATTTTAGTCCGAAAAGTGTTTTCCTCAAAGCTAGACGTGCGTCTCCACCGCGGCTCAACTCTTCAGTTTTTCGTAGTGCTTTGAACTCTCTTTCGCGAATTAAAATAAACTCATCCTAAATTGTATAAATGTGCGTCTGATCAGAAGAACCGAGATCATCACATCACAACCCCAGGTAGGCCTACTTGGGTTACATCACCGGATCTTCAGCATGAGGTAGGATCTAATATCTACTTATGCACACATTAATTAATGAATTCTCCCTCTCAGTCAAATTAAAAACAGGGAGGGAGGGGGTTGGAGGGTAGAGACTCCACAAATTTACAGTATAAAATAGATTTAAATAAAGTATAATTTTTAAGTATTAATAGAGGCGCTTAAAAATTAGTATTGTCCATAAGAACGAATATTTTATGATATTTTCAAAGACATTTTCGCAAGCTATATTAATTATCTAAATTAAAAATGAGAAGGTGATTTAGGCAAGAAAAATCTAAGGATCGTGTGTCCTAAAACACATTTAAGAAAAATTGTTTTAAATCCATTTCTTGCGATCTATTTTAGTCATAGTTTCTGTGAAACCGGGCCACAAAGTACCAAGTACGAAATTATGTATTATCATATCCAAAGGATATTCATAATACTCAAGTTTAGCCTTATATGTTATAGTCATAAAATGACTGATTTTTATTTGCTTCTCTTATTAACTGAATAAACAATATCAAAAACTTTAAAATTTTCATACATATTTTATGTGTCTGACACAAAACTTTTGTTTCATTAAATTATCAACTAAATCTTGTTCATCAATAGTGGTTACATTTCAAGTGTTAGCAGCTAGTTTTGCTATATTTAGGCGTTCATAGAAAAAAAAACTAGTTTATAGGACCAAAATATTTGTTAAAAAATGTTTGTGTGCAATGAATATTAAAATGTAACTATTAGATTTTATGGATATTTTGAGTTTAGAAAGGTTCAAAATATTGAGTACAAATTTGGAAGAAAAAACTCAAAAATACGGTTGTTGATTCAATTTAACGGGATTCTACTTTTGGTAAAGTATCAAACTGAACAATAAACATGTCAAAGTGAACCTGTCACTTGAAACATTAAACAAAAAAGAAATGTATATTTTTAATTCATTAATTATAGGTAATAAGCTACTTAAATAGTGTGTTTCAAATTATTTGTACTTTCTAAACAAACATGTGTGGTTGTGGTTAGTTTTGGCTAAGTTATTTAAATGTATAGCTAAATTTATCAAATAAAAATGTATTATTCATATTTGTTACATTACATTCTAAATGAATAAATGCTTCACTAGTTCCGTAACCACTCCAAAATTGTTTTTTTTATACCTACCTATTGTCCTTAAATTATTTTAAATGTGGATTACATTTGGAAAAATATATATGAATGAATATCAACTATAAATACTACTCTTTTCTTTTACCGGAAGTTAACAAGAAAGTAAAATTACCATCCTCAAGAAAAGGCAAGAGATTTCAGGTATTTCCATGAAACTAATAAACTGAATCTCAATGCCAAAGTTCAACATCCCCACCCAACTCATTCTCTCTTCTCAGTTGTCCACAAAACTAAGGGGGTCAGAGACCTTTAAGGCAGAAACTACCTAACCACCAGTTACAAGTTGCTTTTAAATCTGAAGGCCATTTCAATGTTATTTCCAAATAAAGCTCATTCTTAAGCGGAAGATTTGTGATTGGCTTTTAGCGCGTCACGTGCCCACGTTTCTGTTCTGCGCTAGTTTTTTCGGCGAACGTGTGAATCTACAATAAAACTAACATTATTGGGCCGACTCAACCCCACCCGTACTAGACGAACACAGTATAATAAACCTAGTTTAGCAATATTACAAAGATTATATCAACTGGTATCGGAAGGCTATTTTACATATCAATAGTAATTTATTTTTACCTATACAAATAAGATTAATTTGAGTGTGGTTTACTTGGAGCAAGTTATAGCAAATTTAAATATTTTGGAAATTGTCCTTGAAGATTGAATTCAAAACAAGAATATTTGTTTAGTTTAATATGATAATAACATAGAAGTTATAACGCCTTAAATTTGGCACGTGTAGGGTGCTAGTTTGTGCACTATCGAATGTTTGAAGATGAAATGCTCTATATTTACAAGAGACCCAGATTACACGCCTATGTAGGGTGGTTGTATACATATATTACTGTAATTGCCACCATAGGTGATCTTGGGGCAGATACAAACAAATAAGTTATAGTGCCTTAGAGTTGGCGCGTATTTGGTGCGAGTTCATGAATCAAATAATCTTTAAAAGCGATGTGCTCTCAATTTCAAGAAGACATTAATGTAGGGTGGTTATATATATCTGGTACTACAATTACCAACATCGGTGATCATGGGTCATATTCAAACATAGACGTTAAAGCGTCTTAAATTTGACTCGTATATTCTATTATATAATGGTTTTTGTTTATCGCTCTCTATGAGATTTTCTTAAACTGATTTCTTACCTATGCTGCGCTCTATGAGCTATTTTGGAACCATACATCTTTACCTGCTGCTCTCTATGGGATGCTTAGGAACTAACTATAGAGTTAGTTAATTTTCTTTTTCCAGTGTTGGCAAAAAACGGTTTGTATATTTTGGTTGTGGAGCTTTTGTGTCTGTTTTGATTTATAATTTAAGCAAATCTTAAAATCTCAAGTCTATAAGTGATATAATTATTGATAAGATTATCTATTTCTGCCATAATATCAAGAAATTAATTAATTAATTTTTAATTTACGTTAGTTGTTTGCACGTGTTTTCCACCTATTTCAATGATTACTTCTGTTATTTACAATTCTAATTTATCTTTAAAAAACCAATTCATCACAATCACTATAATACAGGTAACTTATGTGCTGGTATAGTTATCACTAATTTGTCTGTTATAAATTAATATGTAGTAATCAAGCTATTTGATTATATAGTCCTAATAATCATTACATTATAATATTGTAAATAGCCTACTTTTAATTTCTAATTTTTTTTTTTATATGAGGAACTTAACATGAAAACGCACACCTTTGTATAAAATGTAGGCTAGAATGGCGGGACCAAGATGAAACTAGAGACATTTCAGAGGATGAGAAGGTTATTTCATTAGAACTATCGAGTTCCATCATAAGGCTCAGTAAATGGACATCTTTAAACACCTCTTTATCGGGGGCGTTGGACGAAATATATTTGGGGTGGAGGGGGGAGGGCAATGTTTTACCCAATTTAAAGCATTTTGAAATTAGANTTATAAATTTAGGATGATAATCAAGCCTTTAATCGTTCTTTTAGGAAACTGTATTTTTAAATTTATTTATTTATTTGAAAAGCTGTAGCCAGCCAATAATTGGGGGGCAGGGTGGGGGGTGTTTGGCCGGCACATCACCCGCTTGCCATTAGCTAGAGATAATTATAATTTATTAAAAGCTCTAGAAGGTATCTGAAATGTTTTATATGTCAACATTAGACCTACCCCCTAACTGCTGTAGGCTAGGAACAATTCTAGATATTAAACACCTCTAGAAGCTATCTGAAGTGGGTTTTTTTGGCAGCATAACAGGATAAGTGCCGAAGGCTATGAAACATTCTGAATATTAAACACCTCTAGAAGCTCTCTGAAGTGCTTTTTATGGTAACACCTCCCCCTAATTTGTACTTGTATCTTAATTTTTATAATGTTTGAACCATAAATAAAGCCATTTTGTTCATACAATTCTGAGGGTGATTCAATCCCCCAAACCCTCTGGCGACGGCCTTGTTTATTTATTCATACTGAATTTTTAAAGCTATGAGGCCTTTTCATTGCATCTTGAATTATTATTTATTTCAGTTTACCTGCATTTGAGCTAAATATCCAATTGAGCTTAAATATATTTATTTAGATTTGCAGATACTGTTCAAATCATGTATTTTAGATTAAAAAAAATAACTTACTTTATTACAGCGGTTTCCAACATTTTGAAGTTGATGACCATAACTTTTTTCTCTGCGGCCATTGCGAGCCTTTGATAACTTAAAAGCGTTCAAATCCTAGTATTTAAGTTTTTTCACTGTTTATTACTACCAGTCCGGACTATCTACAATCAGCTACACCAGTGAGATAGGTAAAATTTAGAGGTAATGTACATTTATTTGCTTGGAGGGATATTAGGATAAACTACCCCTGCCCAGAATTAAAATCTTTACTTCACCTTTACCAACAAACAAACCAAAAGAGCTTGACATTAAACCTGTATGTCTCTAATACTTGTTTTAATTACTATAAATTGATTATAATAATGTTTATATGCGACTAATATGTAGTAGAACAGAATCAACACGCCCGGGGTTTGGGGATGATTTATATTATGCTAACAGCATTACCAGACTGCCACAGTTAACAAGTCAGCAAGAAGCTATCAGAATGGATTAGACAAAAGGAACCTAAGCAGTAACTTGGTTGTTTTTAGTACTCTAACAACTCAATAACACTGTTGGAAGCAATATTTAACTAGTAAGCTCCCGGAGATGTAGAACTCGCTTGTCACTTTATCGAAAAATTAGATATTTGGTCATCATTTTCAACTGTAAAATAAAGTAATAAAAAATGGAATTTATCGATATCTCTACAGTGCTTTGATACCTGTCTACCAATGTCCTGCTTCATAACCTCATGGAAGTTTCCCTAAAATGTTAATACTGGTACACCAATAACTCTTCAAAACATATTGTAATTTAGCACGTGAGGCTTTAAGGGGCTTCTCCTAACATTTTATTAAATAACTTATAGCAAATTCAAAATCACGATGCTAAACAACATGATTATACAAAATTTCAGGCAAATTTAACCCTAAATAACAAATTTAAAAATGTATCCCAAATTTGAAAATGTTGAAAAAAACTTAATTTGTTGTTTAATGTACTCTACTTAATCAAATGAAAAATTATAAGAGTTGTAACAATGTAACACAGCCCTATTACTACTCTTCCTTCATTGTTGCTCTGAGCCTATTTAAATTGCTTTCATGAAAACCTATTTTAATAAACAATGACATAAGATACATCGGTTCAATTCAAACTACAGTAGCCCCATGGCTTCTTTGGTGCTTACTGACAGCTTTAAAATGTTACCAGACCAAATTATGTATCCCTACGCCGAACCAGATGATCTGCAAAAACATGTGTTTAGCAACTGTTACTTCTGACAGTCAAAATGTAGATATATACCTAAATGTTGATTGTCAGAATTGAGCTGTGAGCTGTCAGTCAGCACCAAAGAAGCCATGGGGCTACTGTAGTATGGATACTTGCTAGAAAAATTAGTGTGTATTTCATAAGTTAAACATTAACACTAACCTTAATGTCCTCATTTCATCAGTCAGAGCTTTCAATAAGAAAACAATAAAATGTTGCATAACATTCCTTCTATTTATGACTTCATAACTTAATAAAGTCCTAATTAAGGCATTGGTTGTACAACATGATAATTTGAATCATAAAACTGTGACAGTCTAGCAACCACAAAAGTAATAACCAAAAACACTAAACAAAACATTGGCTGACAATATTTCCACTTAAAGCATTGCTGGCTGAGTGAAATTTTGCTACTGGACAGCTCATGTTCCCTTATGATTCGTTTCCATAACACATTCGGCATACTCTCACCGGTCATTGTCTCTTTCTACTAACAACGTCGCTACTAGACTACTCAATTAACTAAGATTACAACATTCTACTCAACAAGGAATCTACTTTAAATATTTGACGATTTTTGAAGTTGGGCTTTTTTGTAGAGTGGGGATCAACGGTTGGGAAATTTTAAATTTGTCTGTACATTTCTGTGATTAAGGACTTTCATAATAGGAAGTAATGGGGTACAGAATAAGCCTAGAATTTCCGAACTCCAGATCTCACAAAATTCCCAACTTTCAAGCTTTTAACCAACATTGGGGGATGGGGGGAGACCCCCCTCCCCCAGTGCGACATCCCTGCTCTTTATGTATAGTATGCTTTGTGTGAATTAAAAAAAACATGTGTAGGCCTACCTATAGATTATGTAGTATCTAGGCCTACTTGAAATATCTATTAGGCGCTATTATCAGTTAAACTATCACTTATAAAAATTAATCGTGTACTGTAAGTTTTTGACTCAATTTTATTCTAAGAATCGCATCATATTGTTTGTCTAGGCTATACTTACATACCACTTATACTATTGTGTTAGGGGTGAGCCAATTGAATGTATTGAAAATAGCCCCGCATTTGCGGGGGGAGTGGAAAATAACTAAAGAAAAGAACTACAGTACATTCAAACGCGATTCAAACCTCAATTTCCTTGATATTAACATATACCGAGGCTATTATCTCACAGTTTCTTGTAATTTTAAATAGAGTTGACAGGGGCTGTATCCGAATAGTCCAAGGATCCTTGAGTTGCAATCTTGATTAATTAACACTTCCAAATTAAGACGGCATTAAACTATTTAAACGTCAACGGCCTTTCTACATCCCTGGCTCCATAGTGCTACTCTCTAGTAATGGTCTTAGGAACCATGGAAACGCCATCTATTAGCCTTAATGAAACTAATATGGCGTACTAAAATCGGTGCACTTTCGTTGAAAATTGACGCATTTTAAATTGTTTTGTTCTCTTTGCAGCGTTCTACTGTATATCACCATCCTGAGAAACAATTTAATAATGTTGGCAATATTAAATGCTGGATGTAGAATGATTATTCAACTTTTTCATAATAAGTTTATTATTAATGAAAAAGATTAAAACTTAAAAAACCAACCCTTTTCTTTATTATTTTTAAATACATTCTTCTGAAACTAAATATATGAATTTCACAAGATATTATGGCGAGAAATTATTTGTACACACCACTGACCACAGTGTTATTTAAAATAGCGGGTAACAAATTCACTGAGCTCTAGCAGACGAAAAGAGTAAAGTAAAACAGTTTCCTATCAAAAACCGCACCAACAGCGAGACGTATCGCTTTCATCCTTGAGGTCAAGGGCGTATGCGCATCGACGACCTTCATGACTATTTGGACAGATCTACACGTGATTACTAAGTGATACTCTCAAAGGCACGTATCAAGATGACAACGCATTGCTAGAATATTCGGATACAGCCCAGGCTACTAGCCTTTATCGCACCCGCACCCATGACAGCATTCGCTGCTTACGATAAGGATGCTGTACCGATCGCTGTTAGCACATTTTAGCCAGTATACCACAACGACAACCATTTCTCAGCCTTAGGGTTCGGCCAGACTGACAAGTGAGCGAGCGAGTGAGCGCGCAAGCGACTAGGTGGCCAAACTGGCGGGCAAGCGAGCGATCGCGTAATTAGCAGAGAGACAGTAGTCCAATATACGGTTGATTCGGATCTGCAGTATGATTATGTCTTTGAATGAGTAAATAAAAAACTTTTTATTACAATTATTTTCTTGGAGACACGTTCTTTTAGTTCCTTACTACTTATTAGGTACATAACATTCATTATATTACAAGAAATGGCCACTTCTTCCCAAAGTTTGTCTGTAAGATCCCGTCTTCCAAAATTCGCATGGTCTTCCTTCCACAAAGCTGGTCTTGACTGAACTAAACCTCGATAATAAGGCCCTCTTTATTCACCTTCACCATGTTCACTAATCTATAAACACGCACCCTCTGAATACTTAGAAACACCTAGGACGGTATGCGAGAACGTAGTGAATGCCTAGTGGACCAGTTGTGTGATCCCGAGTACACTATCGCTCCACCTTTTAACCTATGATGACGCAAGCAAACCCACGTAGCATCAACTTCCTTCCGTGACGTAATTTTTTTTGTGTGGGGGGGGAGGGGGGGGGAGGTCAAGTAGCCAGCGACGAGACGATTCGGTAACATTGCAAATATTTTTAATGTACTGAAGTGCTTTAAAATCAGATTAGCCGCACCAGTGGCGGAATGGTGCGTTGCACTCCATAGCTTTTGACTGGAAGGTAAAAGTTCGAAGGCTCAGTGAACTGAAGGTGATTCTTAAAACTTATTTATTGTTGTGGTTTTTTCATACTCTTCAAACTAATGGTGATTATTATTTGTAAAGGCCTACTTTGATTATAATACTGAAGTATTTTAACATATCGGGCTTACATATATACATTATATTATTTATGGTCTTACCAATTAAATTAGGCCATTAATAGCAAGTGTGTTAAACCTATCACTGATAGAATAAAGTCAAATATCATGTCAAAATGAGAAGTTTCCCAGCACTCAATGAACCAACATACAATAATATTGCCTAGCGCCTGTAAACTAGACTGTACCGGGTCGAGCGCAAGCGCTTGAAAAATAGAAACAGTTCTATATTTCAAGCGCGCGCGCTCAGTCGCTCACGCGCTCGCTTCAGTGTGGCCACCTCCCATTACAACCAATGTGTTCTATTTTATATTTTATTCGCTCGCGCGCTCAATCTGGCCGCCCCCTTACTCTTGAGTTGAGAGCTCGTTTTCACAATTCCTGCAAACCAGTATCCCTACTATAAAGACTAAAAACGTTAGTATACGCCGAAAAACCAATATAAAAGAAAAATGGACGATGTTGAGGCCGCGGTTATAGTTTATGCTGCTTTCAGAATGCGTAAAAAAAAGGAAGCAATGAAAATGGTGGATGCATCCCATAAACAGTGAAAGACTATTACAAGATGAATTTTACACACTATATGGGCATCTTAAGGTTGATGAAGAAAAGTTTTTCAATTATTTTCGTATGTCCCAATCATCCTTTGATGACTTGTTTGGCAAAATAAAACAAAGGATTACGCATCATAATACTAATATGAGACTTGCGATACCAACGGAAGAGATGCTTGCTGTTACTTTGAGGTAAGTAGGACCTTATTGTGACTAATAATCAAAATATGTCTCCACTAGGTTCTGTCCCATTGAGGGTGTGGAAACACACACACAGACACACACATTAGGAAATTATATAAATATATAAACAATTTATACACATACTTTGTGGAACTTCTCTATTATAAACCTACATAATGGTTGATGAAGCCGCCTACTCCCTACCAATCTGAATGTATACATTACGGTGAGTTACTTCCGCCGGTCAGGTCTGTCAATCGGCAGCATCGTTGTGACTACCTTTGTGTCGTAGATATGTTCTGAGTAAAGAGACGTCCAACGTGTAGAACTCTGTATTAAATATTAATGTGTCGTTTCCCAATAAACCATGGTGTTTTATAGCGGCTGAGTCTGGTGAACCACGGGAGAGGAAAGGGGGGAATGACGCCCCTTGACGTTCAACTTGACACGTAAATACGAGTCAAGGCAACCGCGTGCTGGCGCGCTACAACAAATGGAGTTATATATATGAGCACATATTTAGAAATCCATATACATTTTATTTCGAGAAATATTATTCTTGGTAGTTGATTTAGGTCGTACGGGTCTTGACTGGTCAGTCTGTTACATAAAGTTAAAAAACCGCTATGGTTTGATTTATTATAAGATACTAAAATTATATAAAACTACATAAAACTACTTTTCTTTCTTATCTTGTGTGTTATGCCCTTCTCCTTAAAAATATGTCTAATTAAAACTGCTACTGTTTAAATAATAACAAATTTTAAGGTTACGAGAAACCATCTATAACTAGTAGCTACCATTTACTTCAAACAGTGTTATTTTAAACTAGTACGATAAACAATTCTTACAAAATTCTAATTTTTGTAAAGTTTAGAAAATAATATTCGCATTTAAAATTTGTAATTTTGTAAATAAATAATACTATTATGATACTTGAGTTCAAAATCAAAATTGTTTTATTAACATTTTATAAAAAATTCTTCAGCCTTTATCTGTGTGCAAAGAGTAATTTATACATTTAACACATTTGAGTGATCATTTATTATGAATTAAAAAAACAAACTCATTTACTGAACACATTATTTAAGTAAGCATCGTGATTTACCTAAAAAAATTACTCGAAGTTGCTTATAGAGGCCTTGAATATTAATACATTTTCTTGGCTTATACTGGTTAGGAGCTGGTGCCCTATTACCCCTCTCTCCCCAAAAATATAATTTATCTATGTCTTTAATTGTTTGGCCCCCACTTCCTATCCCTAAACTAAATTTCTGGGTGTCCCTGATATGGCCATGCTAAGATTTGAGAATTTTTCTAGCCGTCATTTTGAAAAAAAAAGCAAAACAACTTTTTTGTAAATTGATCTCAGGCGAATGGACTTTCATAAAAAAAATTCACTCCCCATAAAAATTCCAAAAATCTACCTAGTGGCCATATCAGGAACATATGCACATGATATGGCCTCCCTTGTTCTATGCTCTACATATCGTGATTTTTTTTCAGTTTAATACTGCCGTTCTGCTCAAATTAAATAGTTTTGGTGTAAAATGAATAAACATGATACTAAATAATTCTTTTTGTTAATCAAAAGTGGATTCAAAACAGAATTTTCCATGAAAAATGATGTTGTTTAAACAATTGGCATTTGCACTTTAGTCCATACAATTCAGTCCATAATCAACACTTATTCACATTTTTTTTATATCCGAAACAAAAAAAAAAGTTTGTATTGAGTAATTTTGTCAGGAGAAATAATAAATGTGAACTAAACTTGATATGGCCGTGGTTGAGGCCATATCAGGAGCAGGTCAGATTTCACGAAAATCGTTTGATTATGAACAACTCGTAAAAGATACGCCATGAACGACAATACCAATCGAAAGAGCATTCAAAACTGAATAAAGTACGATGGTTTTAATGAAAAGGTATTTGAAAACCATGCGTAAAACAAAGGAGACTTAACAGAGAAAAACAAGAAGAGGTCCCACGAAAAACACGAAACAGGCCACTGGCGACATATTACTCATCCTGGCTGGGTGGGAAATGATCACGTGACATACTAGGTGGCCCCTCACTGGATGCTGATGCCATATAGTGGATTTTTTTGTTAGCTAACTCACAATAGGGGGGTGGCTATATCAGGAACATGGCCATAACACGAGCACCAACCTTATATAATATATAAGGTGGGTGATCGTGTTATATATTATATTATGTATTATATATATACTTATCCAGAAATTTAGTTTAGGGATTATATATATATATACTTACACACACACATATATATATATACATCTACACACAAATATACATACACACCTACATTGTATATACATTATTGCACTTAATAAAATCTATTTTAATATGGAAATATTTTAAATGATACAACCAACTTTGTACTTAAATATTATGATTCATGCACCCGTCGTTCTAGTCTTCTTCTTTTTCTGTAAATTTATTACAGACTGTGGTTCCCAAAATGGCCTACTCCTGAAACGACGAGGATCAATTATTTTTGGCAACATTGCCTCCAAATAAAACATACACAACCTAGCAGACATTTATTTCTCCCAAAAGTAACCGTTTCTAGAAATTATTTCAATGTGATGACCTCTAGGAATCTATATTATGAAGTCACAATATCTTCGGTGGATTATATGGAGTTGACCCTGAACTTAGTAGAAGTAGGGATGAGATCTTTTCAGTTTCAAATCTAGTCGCAACCAAAAGTTTATCAAGGTTTTTGAAGCGATTTCAGGCGTAATCTCTTCAACTGTTTTGGAACATTTTACCTCTAAAATTCCATCTACACCCAGTACACAATCAGGTGATGCTACCAGTTAACCCTCATTTTAAGCTACAAACAAGTACATGATTATACCTTGACACCTGTAACTCCTTCATATTCAGCCACAGCCATTAACTCATTAGCCTTGTCATTATCTGTTTACTCTGTATATATGGATTCCGAATACAAATGTTTTGGGACTATTTTTGCACAGGATGTTGTTGGTTCTATTCTGCACACCACCCTAAAGTTCGGTGCTGTCAAACCGTTCTTTCTTCCCTCCCTTCAAAGTTCGTTTTCCGACTGCCCAATTGTAAACTTTAATAATTGAGTTTGGTGGTCTGGTGAAAACCTCAAATTATCGAGGAAAACTGGTTTTTCACTTTTCACTGCATCATCATCTATGTCCATTTTTAGTCATAGGTCCACCATATTCAGTTTTACCCCGCGAGTGGATGTGAATCTTAGAAAAAAAAATCGCTTTAAGACTTAAATTTTAGGAAGAAGAAAGCAAACAACGTCGCTTCGATGCATATTGTTGAATCTTTCGATCACCAAGACGCTTTGTGTCTGGTCTGGGCTTCTTAAAGTTGCTTTCTTCCACGATAAGTAGCGCCAATGTGGCTAATTTTAAAAATCAATGACAGCTCCAGAACTTATGTGAGAGTAGGGCCCTAATTTATCTTTATTCTGTTGCTTACTACCACTGAATTTCGCTGCCAAAGAAAGACATAAAGGTTTCAGCTGTATAAAATTACTCCAGGCACAGAGACATAGTTTTCCTCGTTTCAGTGACGTACAAACTCGAACCTCACCAAATACTTGTTAATTATATCATACTAATAATATTATAAGGAGGAAAGATTTGATTTTTTGTTTGTTTGTTTGTTTGTTTGAAATGAATAGGCTCCGAAACTACTGGACCGATTTAAAAAATTCTTTCACCGTTGGCAAGCTACACTATTCCCGAGTGACATAGGCTATGTTTCATTTTCAATAAAATTAGGGATGCTTACTAAAACTTGAATAATCTAACCCAAGGTGTAAAAAAATAAACAAAAAACTTCCTTCAATCGCGTGCGCTGCGAAAACTATTAATGATAGAACAAAATGATGTATTACAATTTTTCAGGACACATCACTATCTATAAAAAATGTCGCGACAGCATGTCTCTATCTTTTATAGTTACGTCACAATAAGCGTCCTTTTATTTAAAAAAAATTATTAAAATACCACCGCTAGAAAAGGCTCTTTATTCGTACCTAGGTATTGATCGTTATCAAAATAAATAGAACATTATTTAAGACTACTTCAATACCTTCATATCACCTTTTAAATGATTCGATTTGGATATTCCATTCAAAAGATATCACGAGTTTAAATAATAGAAAAAACTCCGCTCGGCTAGCTAGCGGTCGTGCTCGGAATTATAATGTTGATAATGTTTTGTCGATTGATAATAATTTATTTTTTAAATTACTAAACCCATACAAAAAGTTATTTTCAGACTAGACTCATTTGTTTATGTTGTACATTTAGTTAATAAGTAAATAAGTGATTTAAATAGTTTTGTTTTTAATTTTCATTTTTTTTTAAATAGGTTATAGTTGTAGGTTGTATTTGTAGGTAGCTAACAAACGTTAAGCTAATGATTTAGTGTAAAGGCATTATTTGGTCATTTTAAAATGCCCAAAAGATCAAGATCTCAACTTTCTAGAAATAGTTCCCAGGCTAGGGCATCAAAAATACGTCGAAATGGAGAATCTTCATCAGAAACTAAAAATCGTCTATCAAGTCAGAGAGAATATGCGTCGCAATCGCGTGCCAGAGAGTCGAGTATCGAGCGTTCACAACGTCTCGCTGAACAAAATATGAGAACCACTCAAATACGCGCGCGAGAGTCCAGTCTTGAGCGTTCACAGCGCCTAGCTGAACAAAATGTGAGAACCTCTCGAATCCGCGCGCGAGAGTCCAGTCTTGAGCGTTCGCAGCGGCTTACTGAACAAAATTTAAGAACCTCTCAAGTGCACGCGCGAGAGTCGAGTACTGAGCGTTTTCAGCGGCTTGAAGAGCAAAATGCAAGAAATATACAAGCTCGCCATAGGGAATCAAGCTCTGAGCGTTCCCAACGCCTTCAAGATCAGAGAGAGCGACAACAGACGTCCAGAGCTAGAGCTCGCAATCAAGTTTTAGCTCATAGTAATAGATCGGCTTTTAGATACGATCCACAGATTGATTATGCTCAACAGTCTTCCGTCCAAATCGGCGACATGACAAAGATCTGCCCTAAGTGTTCTGCCAAAAAATGGGCCGATGAAGCTAATGGCATGTGCTGTGCTTCTGAAAAAGTTAGTCTCCCCAATATTAAAGAACCGCCACAGCCAATGAAAAATCTTTTGACAAATAATCATTCGCTATCTAGACATTTTTTAACCAACATCCGTAAGTACAATAGCCTTTTTCAAATGACTTCGTTTGGTGCCAAAGAAATAAGAGAAGGAAATTTTATGCCAACTTTTAAAGTAGAGGGACAGGTTTATCATCTTATTGGTAGCCTTTTACCACCACAAGGCCAAAATCCACAATACTTGCAGATATATTTCATTTCAGACGCAGATCAGCTATCGTTGAGGTCAAACATAGCTCCAACGCTAAAAATCGATTTAATTAACGAACTACAGACCACACTGAATAGCCACAATGTATATATACAAAGTTTTAAACAAAACTTAGAACGTACCTCTTCGGATAATTTAAAGTTAATAATCCATTCTGACCGCCCGCCGCAGACAGCACACCCGGGTAGATACAATGCTCCAGCTGTAAACGAGGTAGCCGTTCTCTTGGTTGACGAAGAAAAAGGCCCCAGAGATATAGTGCTGCACGGAAGAGACGGCCAATTGAAAAGGGTCTCTGAGTTACACCGATCGTATGATCCACTACAGTATCCCTTAATGTTCGTTAAAGGAGAAGACGGTTATTATTTAACTATTCCACAGCAAGATACAGCGACAAACAAAACTGTGACGTGCATGCAATTTTATGCATTTAGGTTGATGTTTAGAGCTGACTGTTTTAATCCATTACATTATTACAGGGACCTATTTAGTCAATTTATTGTAGATATGATGGCAAAAATGATATCGGAAAGATTGAATTACATATGTCGTAATCAACAGAGATTAAGGGCTGAAGAATACATTCATCTCAGAGACGCTTTAAATCAAGACGGAAATTTTGACCCATCAAATATCGGTCAACGCGTAATCTTGCCATCTTCATTCACAGGTTCTCCACGTTATCTGCATGAAAAAACCCAAGACGCGATGACTTATGTCCGAAACTATGGGAGACCAGATCTGTTTGTCACTTTTACGTGCAACCCCGAATGGCCTGAAATTAAAGCGGAACTACTACCTGGTCAGCGTTCTTTCGATCGTCATGACATAATTTCAAGGGTATTTCATTTAAAGATGAAGAAATTAATAAAATTATTCAATAAAGATGAAATATTCGGCAAAGTGAAATGTTTCATGGCAAGTGTGGAGTGGCAGAAGCGAGGTTTACCACACTGTCATATGCTGTTTTGGCTAGAAACAAAAATCCAACCAGACGAAATTGATAGTCTGATAGTTGCGGAACTGCCCAACCAACAAAACGATCCGATACTGTTCGATATCGTAACTAAAAATATGGTGCATGGACCATGTGGAGAGCATAACTTAACAGCACCATGTATGAAAAATGGAATTTGCACAAAAAAATACCCACGACGTTTGGTCAACGAAACTCAGACCGGAGTGGACGGATATCCAGTTTATCGTCGTCGTGACACCGCAAATGGAGGACAAAGCGCTTCGTTACATCAGTAAATCTGCTAAATATCAGAGGCAGTAATTTTACTATAGATAATAGCTGGATTGTCCCTTATTCTACACTTTTGTGCAGGACGTTTAACGCTCACTTTATATATATGTCTGCATTTTTCCCAGAGATCCAATGACTAGACAGAGTTCTTTCCCGTCGAGAATTCTAAAAATACTCTTTTTTATTGTAACATTATTTGCCACCTTACCATGTATTTCCTTATATTTTTCTAATTTTTGTGATTAGTTTCCAATTTATTTTAGTTTGAAATTAAGCACTTCAAAGTTCAGCCTCTGTAATGCTGGCCTGACAAATAATACTATTTAAATTCATTTAATAAAGTAAAAGGACAGAAGGAACAACGTATAACATTGTTTTAAATAATTTAAATAAGGAATTTTTACTTAAGCAAGAACACTTAACTTTTATTGAACATATTACTTATCCTTCTAAGAAGTTTGTTTGACTCCTGTTTTATTTATTTTCACGTCGGCCATAATTGATTTCTACGCATACGCAGATCTGTCAAACAAGTGAGTGGCGGGTCTCATGATTGTAAAAGAGGAAACAAGGCAAGATGTAAATAACTCCAAACTATCGCGCTTTTCAATTATGACAGATAGAAATAAACATTTAATTCTTTATGAAAACATTGTTCACATTAATTGTGCTATATTTCAATATTTATATTAAACCTGCATTGTATTTGATTTTTATCCTTAGTCCATAGCCAACATTTCATCTTTTGGTTTAATATATTAGTTTTGGACTTGGACTTGGAATTAAAAAAAAAAAGAACAATTTTAAATTTGATTTTGGAAGACTTTCTGAAGGAGACTGGGTCTTCTTCCTCGGTGTTAGTCTAACATGAAGCCAAATCTGTGTATCTCTTAATTTAATTTATTTTAAAAGTAAATTAATGTTTGTAAAGTAAAGTGCTAGTATCAAATGGGAAGTTAAGTAGATGAGCAAGAGCTAGACGGTTTATTTTTTTAAGAATTGTGGACGAGTTAACATTAATGAAGTGAAACAAATGTCTAAAGACAAATTTGTTCCTTGTAAAATAATGTATATATCTCTTTATTTCTCTTTGTGAAAAGAGAATTAAGACTGGTATTTGTTTGTTAGAAAAGTTTTGATTTAATTTCTGTCGAGTGTCTTGAATCTTTGGTCAAGCGGTCAAAAAGGTCACCGGTAACCTGTCACTTTATGTGAGAGGTGGATTACGTTAATTGGTTTTAACAAAGCTATATATTTTACTATTAACTAATGTTATTTCGGTGGCAGAGTTAGCTACCGTATAATTTCGTGTTGAACTTGACTGCCTACGACAGGGCAGATTGAGGTTTGTATCCTGGTTGGGTGTACTGCTGCCTGTTTTCTCATTCATCCTTCTGGCAAATTCGGCTACATTTATTCTAGGGGAAGCCTGGTGTTCATATCTCAGGTGGATAAACTGGAAGATGGGTTGCCTTTCAAGAGGCGGGAACTAAACTTGTAATGATAAAAAAAATTGAAAACTAACTCCTTTGCTGTTAACTAAATTATTCAAAATATATTTACACGATAGTTAATTGTTGCTATGATTAAAATCGTCCTCCTATTTGATATTGTGATATTACTTTCTCTTCACAGACACAGAGACAGTTTAATTTGGTATAGTTGAGGAATTTAATATACCCACAATTGAGTGAAAAGGAGCTTGGTAAACCGTCGATGAAAAACTGCTCATACTTGACAGAGATATGATTCTAATTTTTTTTACTCCTTGAACCGTACTACGTCACTGGCTGTCCGATATATTGTGAGGATATAAGTGAATACCAATTAGCAGAGAGCTGAACCCCCGCCTAACGAACACTTCTAAACGTTATAAGAAAATACTAGGTGAACTGAACTGGTACAGAATTTTCGTGGAGGTAGAGTGTAAATTAACACCATCACATTGTCTAAAGCTTCAGGCCCACAACGCATAATAGCTAGTAGGCCTATACCTATGATGGGAAGTACACACGACAGGGATTCGAAACCCGATATTAGCTCCGCGTCATGGTGTTTTACCGGGAGATTGGATTTCTAATTCCAGGAAGGTGTTTCCCACTCTCTCTCCCCACGCGTATGCGTGATTCCTTCATTCTCCTTACCCCCTTGGAGTAATTTTTATAGTTTCAAAATAAAAGTAGTTATTTTATTACCAAGCCTTATGTCAAATATAATAATTTGAGCTGGAGACCCTTAACCAACCAAAGAGGGTGGCAGCCAGTGGACCTGGATACTAAACCCTGCAATTTAGTATATTGCGAGAGTGCTGACTTAGACCTGTGGCTTGAAATTAATTATTCTTTAGTAATTTATAGTGAGACTACCTAGTGGCATGGATTTTAAATCTACGGTCTAGAATCCACACTGGTTTAACACTTGGCGAGGCGAAAACATATACCTTTCTACAGATGGCCTCCCTCTCTGCGGGTGTTTTCCCTCCAAATATAGTCTCGAGCATTAAATTATATTTAAAATAATCTCAAGGTCCTCATAATTGTATTTAATATTACTTATGAATTTTTATAAAATTTATATATTAGTTCATAAAAATATATTTGCGAACATTATATTTCTTTGTTGTTTAATTGGCTAATTTGTTTTGTGTAAATGTTATTTATTATGTCAACAAAATATAGTTTTGACCATTAAATTATTTTTAATTTTTGTTGTTATTTAATGATATTTTGTTATTGGTTGGCATTTTGAAACATGGTACTCATCTACCATGAAACTCTTCTTACTCTAAACTCCTCGTACTCCCTCTGACACTATGTAGTTCCTCTCTTATTCAACTCCCTCACTCTTAGCCATCCCTGCAAGTTTCCTTTTTAATGTTGAATCCAGCTTGGTGACCCACGTATTGAAACACACATGTTGAACTTAGAATAATGGTTTATTTTCTTTGAACAATGATATTGATGAAGTACATTCAAGATATCCTCTTTCCTTGACCCGGTCGATTCTTTGCGCATTGCGAGCGAGCGGTATCACGAGAGTCACAATGACAGACGAGTTCCTCACCACAAAGCTCTAGCGGTGGAATTAGTAACCACCCTATGGTGCTGCGCCAGACAACTGCGTGGAAGAAAAAATATTCGGGGAGGGATCGCCTCGTCACTACAATTTCTAATATTGATTCAGGGTCCTCATAATTGTATTTACTATTACTTATGAATTTATTTAAAGTTATATAATATTTCGTCAAAATATAGTTGCGAACATTAAATGATATTTAAAATAAATTCATGTTCCTCAATTTAATCGTACTTATTTGATATAAGAGTTATATACTATTGGGTCAAAATATGGATAAAAACATTAAATGTAATTAAAATAGAACTTCTTTCTGCCATTATAATTGGTTCAAGGGGTAAAACGGTTGTATATAAGATGATTACAGTTTTTATTCACTTTATCCTTGGGTAGCAATCAACCGTTACAGCAGTTACCATTTATAAATGAGTGTGTTAGATTTTGTGTGTGTGTGTGTGACCTTACCTTAAACCCATATTAGTCAAAATTATAAACCAATATTAAGGCATTTGAACTGATTGAAATGATAATATTAATAATATACTTGTTCCGACTTTCTACGCATATCCTATAGCTCAAATAAATATTTTTTGCTAACGGTATATTAACTACACATGTGTAATCAATAAAGCTTAGCATTTACTATTCTGCGCTATTTAATATTTCATTCTGGAAATGTTGCCACGTGTATATTGCCATTTCCTTCAAGCCTTTGACTCTCCAAGGATTTCCAAACAACATATTTTAAGGATTTAAGAAAATATCATTTTTCTACTAGTTATTTTATTGCCAAAGAGCTAGTGATAAATAAATTCTATTTAAAATATCCATATCATATAAAAGAAACATCAAAGTTTTTTAAATGACACAAATAAATATTATTTAAGTCTTGTGAACTGCACGAGTAAATAAGCGTATATCGTCTGGTATGATTGGTTGAGAAGGTTATAGTTCGAACACTGCACTATTAAACTGAGGGTATTTCCAACTCTCTCTAAACACAAATGCGGATATACTTACCCTTGATAAATACTTTCATTATTCCAACCGAACTAGCATATTTAAATTATTATATGAGTACTGAGTAATAATAATAACATTTATTATAAATTTACGTTCTATCACAACATATTGAAAAAAGTCATACTAACCAATTTTATTCACTAGATGGCGCAGAATGAAAGTGATTGAGAAATGAATCCAGGCGAATATAATTTTGACTTATTATAATTATTTAAATAACGTTGTACAAGATAACGTAATTCGCGTGTTGAAAAGTAATAGGCTACTTTCTCTTTGAGTAGTAATCTACCATTACAATTTATAAATAAAAATAAACACCTGTCTGACTCTTTGTGTGTTTGTGTGTATTAACTTGCCACCTTACCTTAAACTAATTTAAGTTTATTTATAACCGCTATCCAAATAGTGAAACTGTTTGCAATAATATGCTTGTAAGCTTTTCCTGAACCAAATGCTGCTACACATTCTACCTGATCTAGTTATATCAAACGGAAACTCTGGCCGATCAACTTTAAATGATTTTTGATTTTGCCTTATTGTTCACTCTCGCAAATGAGAGGTGCACTCAGCCATTTCAAGGAATTCCTTAATTGGATAACCCTTCTAACTTACATTAGTGGATATAAATATATCGAAGTTCGATTCCTTTTGTGCACATCGTCTAAATGTCAGACTCATTCATTCTGGTTAGGAGAATGTTAGAATCAAATTCCTGCCCTGTAAACTGTTGGTAGTTGCCTCTCCAGGAAAAACAATGGAACATTTTTTAATCATCCCTACCACATTATCTTAGTTAATATAGATACGATTAGCCAGTAATAGTGCTTGTAACTCATCTAGTTATGATTGGGGAGGTTGTGGGCTCGAATCTACGTTGAGGTGTACTGTCACTACTTCTCTCAAAATGGTTTCCTGTGCAACTTATTTCGCTATGGCAGGGGATGTTGGGGTTTTGAATCCCCGCTCAGGTGTATTCAATCATTCTCACCAAATGGTTTCTCTCTCCCTCAATCCACGTAAACGCTTGTACACTTATACCTTACTACTCCCTACCACGTAAATTACTGGAATGTTTTTAAATCATTCTTACCACATTGTCTTTGTTAATATATATATGCATAGCCAGAAAGGGTGCGTGTAACTTATTTAACTATGATAGGGGAGGTCTTGGATTTGTATCTCCGTTGAGGTGTACTGTCACTAGTTCTCACTAAAAGGTTCCCTCTCCCTCATTCCACGTAAATGCTAGAACATCCTTACCCTACTTCTTACCACGTAGTATTCTGAAACATTTTTAATCATCCTTACCACATTATTTTAATTAATATATAGACGCTTAGCCAGAAAGGGGTCATGTGACTCATTTAGCTATGATGGGGGATACCGTGGCTTAGAATCTCCGCTGAGGTGTACTGTCACTAGTTCTCTCTTAATGGTTTCCTTCTCCCTCAATCCACATAAACATTGTAACATTTCTACCTTACTATCATACATTCCACATAAACACTATAACATTTCTACCTTACTATCATACATTCCATATAAACACTATAACATTTCTACCTTAATCCTTACTACCACGTAAAATGCTGGAAAATTTTCTTAATCATCTCTACAACATTTTTAGTTAATCTATATAGATTTAGCCAGAAAGAGGTGCGTGTAACTCATATAGTTATGACGGGGAGGTCGTGGATTTGATTCCTGTACTGGCGTACTGAGATTGATTTTCTCACCCCAAGCAAATGCGGGCTCACATACTACCTGGTCTTATCATATAAACAGAATCTCTGGTCACCAGCAAAACCCATTTTGAATTTAACTTTTTCACTCTCGCAAATGTGGCGTGCACTCAAACACTAGAAATAATTATTTTATTGGATGACCGTTCTAAAAGATATTAGCGGTGTTAGTCCCGTAAAAGATATAGAGGTTCAAATACCAGTGGCCATGCCGTCGAAATGTCAGGCTCATCATATTCTTGCAGGGAATGTTGGGATTTCGGTCCTGCTGGGTCAATTGTGGCAGTTCTTCCTCCAGCTAAAAAAATGCTGGAGCATTTTCATAATCGTCCCTACCGCTATATCTTAATATATATATAAGTTTAGCCATAAAGATTGCGTGTAACTATTTTAGTTATGGTGATGGAGGTCGTGGGTTTCGAATCTCCGCTGAGGTGTGCCATCACTATTCCTAACTAAATGGTTTCCCTCTACCTCACTCCACGTAAATTCGTTGGAACATTTCTACCTTATTCCTCCGCTGACAGTGGCTCATGTTGGTATGGCGGATACTTACATTCACGAATGCTGTTGGAGATACCATACAACCAATTTTAATAGACCTTTGTGGAGAAGGGATAGCGGCCCCACCTGAGGATTATAAATCACCTTGAGGCTTCTGAGGCCCCTGATTGCGCATAATCAAAGCTGTGTCAATTCACTAGTTGTGACATAAAATTTTCTCTTCCCATTGTGTCCTACCCCCGAGAGATTTGACACACGTAAAGGGTTGGTGGAGTGAGGGGTAACGTGAAAGAGGTCTTGATGTAGCGAGCGAGCCATTGCTGGATGCTTACACTCTACGCTAAACGGCCGTCGGGAGAAGATCGTCCTTTTCGCCAGTGACATTTTATGGAACGTCATGGTAGGATTTCCTGATGCCATGAACTGCAGGTTCCCCCTACCAATAAATGAATAAATATCTCCCTCGAATAAACTTCAAGCAAATCCCAATCTTACCCAGACATACGATCCAATGGCACATATAAAAAACCAATGGGCCCATATAAAAACCAATGCGCACACATAATGAAGTAAAGCACAAACATAAAAACTATTGGGACAGGAACCAACAAGTTTGGAACACATACACACCTCGGAAAGCTTGTCAGGGGGGAGGGGGAAAGCCCTGACCCGGTGCCAACAGCCAATAAGATCGCTGTACTACCTGGCCATACTAGCTACTGATTATATGGAAGGGTTTCCTCATACTCCGTTGGAAAACACTTAAAGGTACAAGCCAGTTCATAACAATTATGACTTATTTGTATTAACAGTGTTAAAAATGGTTTATAATAGTGGTTTTTTTTCTCTGTTTAATACTACCCGTTCAGATTTGTCACACTTATAATGTTAACAATAATTCTACTAACAAATAATTACTTAAAAATTAAAAATATATTTGATTAATAAAAATAATTTAATAATAATAATAGAAACTGATACGAAATTAAATGCTAAATTTTTTAATATTTCAGAAAAAAATAGCAATCAATACCAGGCCTAACATATAAAGGTCAACAATAAATGAAAAAATAAATAAAATTACCATATATAAACTTCTTGTATAGACCTATATAATGACTGTCAAAAGTGACAGCTACTAAACATATGAGTTTGCAGATCATAGGGTTCGGCGTAGCGATACATTATTTCGTTTGATAGCTTTTCATAGCTGTCAGTCAGCACCAATGAGTTTGTAAACCAACTATAACCTACCTCACATATATTTTATTATAAAATAAATGTTTAGTTTCAAACCATGTCTGTAACTAAATTATTCATTCAAATCTTCCAGAAATGAATTTAATGAGTAATAAGTATAAATACAAATAAGGTATATTTATAGTTTTATTTTGAAACAAAATGGGAAATAAATTTTCATAATAATTTTAATATGGCTGCGGAAATAATCAAAAGCGAAGGAATGTTGCAACAGAATGATTTTAACTAATATTAATAGATTTTAAATCTTTGTTTTATCTCTACAAATTTACTATTAAACAAATCAAAGTATACCGGTACTTATTTAGTTTCCAACTAAATGGATTACACTCCAAACAAACCCCAGTTTAGCATTATAATTTTACTAAATTAAGATTTAATATCAAGTTGAATGTATGGATTTTGCAGCACACGCAAATAATCTGCCCATATTATAATATTATCAATTACCTTTTTAAAGTATATCATTCTAATATGATATAATACTTTTATTTGTAAAAAAACCTATCAAGATCGGGTCAACAATAGAAATAATAAAGTTAAAAATAGATGCTTACAAAGTAAACGTACCAATATTGATGTACATTCAAATAATTGAAAGTAACTTTATAGTTTGTAATTTAAAATCATACATGCAACTATTGACTTATTAATAGATTTATTAATTTAAATATCATAATTTACGAAATAATTAATTTAATGTGAATATATTATATGCCTTTATGCTTTCTTTCACAGTAATATAACTTCTTCGAGTAGTATTTTATATTTTAGAATTATTTTAATTATAAAGGTCATCAGAATAATATTCATTCCACAGGTAATCTCTTAGAAATATAATTAAAAATACTTACTGAATAAGATAAAGAAACAATATAGTATCTAGTAAATATTCTTGCCCAGGAAATATATGGTTTCATATAATAAGTTTAGCTTAGTTGTTAGCTAAATAAATAATTTACTATACTTAAACAGGTAATATTTAACATAAAAAATCCCCTACAATAAATACAGAAAATAATATTTGATTGACAAAACCAACGTTTCGTTGTTGAAGCAAACGGAATCCCCACGGCTGCAGAATTGTGACGTCACAGCAGTGCAAGCAGGCCTTCACTCTATGTGATGTTGGCACTCTTCTCCTTGATAACTATCGTATTTGTATGAAAAAGTAAATTTTTGTGTTCACTTCCCATTCTTCGCACAATAAACTTAAAGGGTGATAGTTAAATGACTGTGATTTAATTAAATTACCCCTTTTAACTACTTTCAATTCAATATCCAGTTCACAAGACATACCTTTTACTGCTAACTGTTCTCTGTTGATAAAGCAGTGAGTTGAACTATATTCAGGCACAAATGCTCTTATCTTTGCTAAAGTCTTTTTTTCCAACATAAGCTGGCACCCACCTTCTGTACTGACTCAAACACATTTTTTCCAATCAAAATTGTGTGTTATGAAATAATCACAAACCACACTAAAAATATAATATTCTGTACTGTGAGTTTTTAAAGATAAACAAAACCAAAAGTCGTCATGAACTTAATCTTCGTAAATGTATCTTACATATGTTAAAAGCTTACGCAAGTCTTTTGCATTCGTGATTTCGCCCATTTGTAAAGAAAAATAACTCCTACGACGCACACGTGTGATTAATTACTCCACATTTGATGCCAAAGATGTTATGCAACGCTGGATTGTATCATTTGACAAAGGAATCTTATCTAACGTTCGACCTGCCTTATTCACAAGCATAATATTCACCATCAACAATTTGGCCGCTGTATTTACAAGTGTTTCATTGACGGTATATCCTTGACCAGTTTTGGCCACCAGTAAAGCCACTTGGAATTATGCCTCTGTAGTTTTATTTTACTCTTTTACTCACCCGTAGCAATAAAAGTAGTTGATTTCTGTGATAACTGCATCACTTTACATTTGTTTTTAAAATATCCAACAGGTTTATAGGCTAAATCTGTATATCTTGTTTGAGAATGCCATGACGATTTTACGGTAACTGCCGAACGCAAAGGTCTACTCAGTACTTTTGTGATTGCTATGTAGATGTGGACTTTTTACTGTATTTGTATATTCTACTGTGCATCCTTCAGCGCATTTTACTTTGAAGACCTGAGCTGCATGGTGGTTGAGTTGATGCACTCTTCATCTTATTGCGATATACCCCTGTACATACTGCTTATCTTAAAGTTGCAATACTTGCATGTTACAAATACACATTTTACATTTAAAATATAGAAAATTTCGTGGACCAGCTCGAACCTATCCACCGACCACAGTTTGAGAACCAATGCTCTAAGTAAATGTTTGTAAAAACATTCAGTGTCTCTAATCATTTCACTCTCATGTCCACACCACCAACCAAGCTGTGGAGATGACGGTCAAGTAGTGGCACAAGCAAACTCCATGGTTTTGGCCCGCAACCAAGCCATACAGACCGAGTGGCAGCCATATATTGATGAAGAAAGTGCCCACATCTCTATCCGTAGAAATAGGCATTATATTCGCCAACAGACGGATCCGTTCAATGTTGCCGATTGACTCCAAGGAGTTTTTAGCTACAATACATTGAATACAGAAAGTGTTTTGTTTACAGAGTCTCTACCATTCGGGAAAATCCAGGAAAACGGGAATTAGCCAAGAATTTAAAGTGGTGGTGCAAAAACGAGAATGAGACGGGAATTTCTTAAATAAGAAAATTAAAAAATTCTGGGAAAACGTTGTTTTACTAAAAATATAATATAATCACTAAATACAAAAATTGTAATGTGATAAAAATTAAAAAAAATATATCTGTGTAATATATGTTATAATTTTCTAATTCCTAGTGGACTATGCTAATACAATTAAACATATGTTTATTTAAAGTTTAAAACTTTTTATGGTTCATAAAATAAAGTTAATAACACGACTTGTATATGTGTGTGTGGGGGAGAAGGAGGGTTATATGTGTAACATACTTTTGAGCTGGGAATTTTAGGAAATAATCATGGGAAATCAGTGACAAAGTAGGGCATTTCTTTCGTTAAGCTAATTAGACACCATATGTATAATACATTATTTGTTATGTACAAAATTGACACGGAAAAATGAGTAGGATTTATTATTATTACAGGTAAATCACAATATATAACATTCAATCTCAAAACTTCAAATGTAAAACAATATACCACTTTCAACAGTAAGAATCTTAATCTTGTTTAAAAAAGTCTCCAAGCAACAGAAAAACAATGTTTTCCAATGCCCACTTGAGTTCTGTCTCTAACATTCACGCACCGTTGAGGGTGGGTATCCTCAACTTATTGGTATATCGTGAGGGAACGTTGACTCTTCTGCTAGAATGTGTGGTCTTTAAGGGCTGTACTTCATTTCTATAAGGATCTTCTGAAAAAGTTACTTTCTTCTCCGCAAGCTAAGTCCTTAGTGTTGTACATTTTCATCAGGAAGCTCTAGTGGATAAAGTCGTTGTATGGGTCTCAGAATTAAACCTTTAGCAGTCACGACTCTTGCGAGCCTTGTTATGCTATCAGATCCAGGAAACAACTCCACAATTTTTCCAGGGGCCATTCCATCCTCTTGGAACCATCTGATCCAACTAAGACTATATCATAAATCTTGGTTTTGGCTTTGCGCCTTGGGAGGGTGGTGGCAGATGCGGGTGACGCTTGACTGGCGGATGTGAGGGGCGTGTCAACGTTGCCTGACTCTGCCCCATCGTCCCCACCTCCGTCTCCACTCTTTTTGGCCTCCTCTGCCTCGGCCAGCATCTGTTCAAACTTGGCGTCAGAGTCTCGCTCAGAGTTGCCGCTAGGCTCCCCCTCCTCTTCCTCCTGCAGGTAACATGGGGGTTATCTGTCGAACTGCCTCTCTTGCATTTGCCAAGCTTGATCTTCAAGGTAGGATCCTTGTTGATTTCTTGATGCTCCCTCCGGGCTTCTTCCTACTGCTACAGCGTTTCTTCTTCTTTCCCTTGCGCTCTTCTTCCTCTTCGTTCAAATTGAGACCAGCATCCCCCTTGTTTTTTTGACTGCCTGGAGCGGGAGGCTTTGTGAGTGTAGTTTGTCTATACAGCACTATCGTTATATACTTCCATTTTGGGGTTAATGTTGGTGAAATCTCGCCATTTGGCTGCCACCAGCATCATTAGTTTTGACATGGGTACCCGAGGGTTTTCCTTGCTCAATAGCGGACGCACATGCTGCTGGAAACATTTGTAAGCTGTAGGGTTTAGAAATTCTGCTTCTGTGTACTCTATCTCCCCATCTGTCAGACTAAATGCCTTGCAAACTTCTGTCACTGTTGGCATGTCAATGTTGGACTCCTGTAAAGGGGTAGGGGTGCATACTCTCTTCTGGCTTCCTCTTGACTCGCGATATTTTCGACTGCCACCATAGTCAGATTCGTCCCCACACCCTCCGCCTATCTCCTCAAAACCAAAGTCACTTTCTTTCTTATACAGACAATACCGTTGCTTAGTCTACATGTTTCTCCTGTTATTAACTTTCTAGCTACATCAGCTCTTATTAATACCTCAATGGGACCTTCATTACCATTAATCTATATTTTCTTTGCCTTAAGTTCCTTCAACCATGAACCCTTTTGAAAATAACGGTACCCTGTAATCACTTGTTTCCAGAAGACTTCAAAATTGCATGCATAAGGTTTCCCCAAACTTTCCAAAAAATATCCTATAGCATGAATGTCGTCTTTTTGCGGTATTTACACCACCGAACAGCGAATGTCTTAGTGTTTCAGTGCGTTGACAAGGGTAACCTAACTTCTCTGCTACTGATTCAAGAATATAATATCTCTGACTACCTGTATCAAACAGTGCCCTGGTCTCTACAAGAGAGCTGCCTCGAACTATTCTAAACTTCAAATTTTGCAAAATCACATTCGGCAAACCATTGCTACTCTTATCTTCGTTGTAAATCAAAGAATGAGACTGTAGTTTCATATTAGAAGCATCGCTTGAGTGTTCTGAGTCTTGACATATTAGACTGTTGTGTCTTTTACTACAGAAATAACATCTTAACTTAGTTCTGCACATTTTTGAAATATGACCTGTATTCAAACAAAGAAAACATACTTTCTTATCTTTCAAAAGGGATCTTCTTTCCCATAAAGTCATCTTCTTTGCTAAGAAGCAGCTGTCACTAACATGAGACTTATCACAAAATATACATGCTACCGGAGGACCACACCCCACAAGAGCAGCTGATGAAGGTAATGTATCTTCATTGTAACTTTCAGAATCATTCTTCCTACCTTTTAACTTATCCGGGTTAGCAGTGAAGGTACCTTTTGGTGGAGTTTTGACAGCAAGCTTGATCCTCTCCTCCCCTTCTACTTCACTCTCTAGGAACTTCATCAAACTCTTAAGACGTTCTTCTGGCTCTTTTTCCTATCCTACACCACTCCTCTGCCAAGCACGTGATATATCTGTAGCCAAACATGATTATATCATAGGGAACAACATTGCAGCATATTTCCCTGAAGTTATCTTTAGACTCTCCAAAGCACTAAGGTGAGTTTCGATTTGATCATACAGAGATGAGACATCAGGAAAACTGCTGGCATTCATTAGTGATAATAATTCTCTAGTGTAAACCTCTACCAATAAAGAATCTTTACCAAAGCGTGATTTAAGTTTCTGTATGGCTTTGGGATAGTTTTCTC
Organism: Timema shepardi; assembly: GCA_902151425.1. Taxonomy (NCBI): domain Eukaryota; kingdom Metazoa; phylum Arthropoda; class Insecta; order Phasmatodea; family Timematidae; genus Timema; species Timema shepardi. The sequence goes on along the minus strand of CABFVX010002289.1, from coordinate 5,099 downwards.
CAGTGGCCGGGAAACTGTTAACAATATCACGAGCTTTGAAATTGGGTAAAGTTGCTTGGATAAGATATTAATATTTTTCTGCATCATCTAACTCTTGATCCTCGTCAATATTCTGAAACTGGATCCAAAAACCCAGCCAATCTCGTAAATTTCCACTGAATTTACGGAATTCAATCTTTGGAAGACGATATTTACTTCTTAAATTGTGGTTAGTACTTACAGATGACTGAGCCTCCCTTTCATATTCCTTTTTCCGAACAGCAACAGCATCGGAGACTGCTGCTGCTAAAACATGGAACTTACGTTTGTAGTCGTCTACTATCTCGCCTCTGTCTCTATGAGGTTTTGGAAGATCTCCTGATCCACACTGTTTATGAGGTTAGCCTTTTCTTCCAGCAACGTATAATTCCCTTGGGTCGCGATTATATCCATTTATTCCATCTCCAGCAACGCTTTTAGTGAATTTGTTGCTTATGTAAAAGTTCTGCGATATACACCACGTTTCCTATTCAAACTGTTAATATCACTCATTGTTCCGACTAAGTCCTGTTACGGTCGCCAGATGTTAAGAACAAAATTAATCCGGAAAAATGAGTAAGATTTATTATTATTACAGGTAAATCACAATATATAACATTCAATCTCAAAACTTCAAATGTAAAACAATCTACCACTTTCAACAGTAAGAATCATAATCTTGTTTACAAAAGACTCCAAGCAACAGAAAATAATGTTTTCAATTGCCAACTTGAGTTCTGTCTCTAACATTATTGTCAATCCAAATAATTAAACTTAAGGTCTATAAAACATGCCATATTGATCCATGAAACATTGAATGAGCCATTTTGAATTTGAGCCTATTATTGTAATAGTAAAGAAAATATCCCGATTTCAGCAAAAACAATACACATCGTCCCTGTAGATAGCTCAACCCATGTGAAAAGTTTTACAAATATTATCCCTTCCGCCATGATTCATTAATATTAAATATTATTGTAAAATACACAATCATATCCAAATCATACTTGTCTTTTATACATTTATTATTTCTGTGTTTTGAAAAGAATATTATTATTTACTAAACACTTGAACAGAACTATTCTGAACGTTAATTTTGAAGGTTATCCTTGTGTTTTAAATCATGTTTGCATTGTATAGCAGTTATAGTTTATACTATCAATGTGCAGGTAAATCAAGATAAACTCCTTGTGAGTTGTTAATATCTACAGCAACTTCAACAAGATGGAGGTAGAGACATCTGTGAAGAATGAACCAGAAGAGGACTTGGAATATACGCTTCATTACGAGGAGAAGTTTGATATTCTGGTATAAGCTACACAACACAGTATTTATTAATATTACAGGTTCTAGCTGTACTATTATTTAGTTTAATTCTCATTTTATTTAGCTGATAATTCCAAAAACTGCGTCATAATTGCAACACAATTTATCTGAAGAGGGTAAGGGAAACCACTAATAAAACATGTGTGTAAAACCACCTTCCATTGGACACAGGCGAGGCACAAACATGAATGTGGGTTTTTCGGAAAATTTTAAATGGGAAAGTTTTCCATTCCAAATTAACTAGGGATTTAATAAACAATTCTGCACACACTTTATAATTGAAGGTAAAGTCCTACATTAATTTTATATGCTATTCAAAGTGAAAATCATAGAATGAAGAGATCAATCATGATCTATATGATTTAATTAAACAATCTTAAGTGGAATGTGTAGATTATTTATGTAGGCCCTAATTATATTTTCTAGACTTTAAATTTATTTTGTTATTCCTGACATGCTGAACTCTTAAAAAAGTTATTTTGAAATTGTAATACAAGATTTTCACTGCCCACTAAAAAATCTTTCCTGGGTCAATATCCGCTTTCACTTTTATCACCTAACCGACCACTTTCACTCTCTGTCAGTGACACAATCGTTATTCTTCGTAGAACTGCTCGCACTACAAGATTATAATTCCGTTGGATTAAATTGAGCTTTTTATAGTTTCTTTGGCAATGGCAGTGAGCGGGGTGGCAGAAAGAGATTTAGAGTAACAGAAACCATCTTAGCATTGCATTCACTTGTTAATCTGTTCCTATTCTTGGTTTTATTTTTGGCAAAAGTCTTTTAATTCCGTTCACAAAAGGCGGCTGCCGGTGGCATACTAATAATCCTAATGACAACTGGAGAGCTGTCTAGTAGTATAATATCCCTTTCACCATATAAGTGGGGAAATATTCTCTGCTTCCCGCCAAATGTTATTACGGCTCCACGGTTTTTGTTTGGCATGGTACTCTGCCATGTCCGCCATCACTGCTACTTCCTAAAAGTTTAAGATTTTTTTTTGTTATCTTCCATTATTGTATCAAGTGCAGGAAGTAAATCATTTTCAGACAATTGTTGTCCACAACGTTGAGGAGCTAATAGATTAGCTGCTAAGTGAATTGAATTTGAGAAACATTCAAATGTTTTTACATGTTCCTCTTCTTTTTTTGGAAAGAAGTGAAGAATGCACAAGCTCCATGACATTTGCATTCAGTTTCTATAGTATCTGGAGAACATATTAAATATTGGATATGTCTCTTTACAGTTTTCTAATAGCTACTGAAATTGGCAGCAGCAGTTTGTATTCTGATTGAACTTTCATCCAGAACACATCATTGTCGAGAATCTGCTTACAAATGAATCCAGTATTCAAACCTATAATATCCTTTGTTAAAAGATTTAGCCCATGTGCATGACAGCTAAATATTTTTAAGTGAGGATACTTTTATTTTAATAAATTACATGCAGCTTTTATTTTTCTTACATTGTCCGTTATAAGAGCCAGCACGTTAAAGGGACCTACTGTTTCACTCTCTGCATTCAATAGATTATGTATTTTCCTGTATGGCAACTAGATTTGGTAGCAATTGCTTTCAGGAATATTGGTTCAGGTGTTGTAAACATGTTGTTCATCAAAGGATTTCCTTATATAACAGTCTATCCCTCTGACATTAGTGTCAACGATTCTGCTTGGCTAATCTTTCGAACAACCAATTCTTGAACTTTACCATACTCTCGATCTAAAAGGGAACGTAACGATAATTTGATTATGGGAAAATTTGTTGTAATGATCCTTCCATGAACGATCTTCATTCATAGAAAGGGGTGTGCCACTTAAAAACATAGCCCAAGCCAATGTCTCGTTTGATTTTCCTGTTCTTCTTTTAACATTTTATTCACACATTTTGATAACATCAGCGATTGTTTTGACTTAGAGTCACTATCTAAAGTAGGTGACCTTGATGAAGATTTTTTTACACATGCATCTCAATCTCCTTCGATCAAACCAACAAGCCTATCTCCATATTTGGTGAATCTATGCTTCCACTTTCCTCCTTTACATTTAACAAAAGAAAATAAATGGTACCAAAGAATTGTAATAACTTTCTCATATGGTGTATTATAGCTTGAAACAAAATGTTCTAAAACAGGTTTTAATTAATAAACTACGGTCACAATTATTCGTAGATTACTTTAAATTATTTTTATTCGTTAAAAAATATTATTTATTACCAAAATTAAATCCCAATATAACAATTATGAATTAAATTTAAATAGGCGTGTCATTTCAGTTTTTCCTGTGTGGAGGAGGGGGGAGGGGCAAGATTATTTTTAGGAAACACCTGTTAGGTTAAATTGTTTGTCGTACCCCCTTCTTATTCCTCTGAAAGTCTGAAATGAACTAATTTCCAGTTTCCGCAGATAATTTTTATTTCCTATCTTACATACACATAAATTGAATGCTCTTACTCGTTGTTAATATGATGTAGGTGCAAACAAATGAAAACACAATATACCTAAAACTAGAAAAAATATTATTTCAACTAAAAAAGAATTTTATTTTTATTTACAGTAGGTAAAATCCATTAATGTAGCAAAGAGTAGCGTCTTGGTGAAATTTTATCAAAGTCATTAACTAGCTCGTCAAGAGATATTTTCTTAACCTCTTCCTGCTCCACTGTTAAAATGATTAAAGAAGTGAGGCGATCAGTGGAAGTTGTTGACCGGAGGTAGTTCTTTACTCTCTTTAGAACAGAAAAAAAATATCTTTCGTTAGAGCCAGTGATGATCGGCAATGTGAAAACAAATTTCAACAGATAAATTTACTCTAAAAAATGGTACTGTAAGCTTCTGTAGCTTCTGTAAGTATTCAATAGGAGAGGTTGAATCACTCATAGGTTGAAAAGAGTTTATTTCCAGAGGAAGCTTCTTTTCCAACAGGTCAATATTTAGAAAAGTCTGATACTTAATGATTAGAGGGTCAACAGGAAAGCAACTTCTCCTTTTTGGAAAGCACGCGTTGCTCCCATAATAAACTGACTATCAGAGAATCTGTGGTCGAACCCTAACTTAGTAATATTGTATTCAGTATATTAAAATGTATGAAATTTGGGTTTCTTTCATTTTGTCCCCCCACCGGATCAGGACTACGCTATCTACTAGACGTGATGATACAGTCCTTTGTCTTTTCGTCATAGCCCATTCTATATTGCTTCTGTGGCCAAGCAAATTTAATCTAGTCCTAACTTATCATTGAAAGTCTAATAATGAATCTTTATATTAGTTTTGGTAAAAGTTTAATATTTCTGTACATATATAAAACATGAAAAAAAAAATTGGAAAATTTTACAGAAAACATACTCGAAAATTTTCTGACCCATATACTTGGGAAAAAACCTCAACCTTCAACCCAGGTTCCAGGAAATCCAGTTATTTTGAGATTGATGACTTATATTGGTAGAGAAGGGCAGATTGTCTTTTTAGAACCACTATATACGCATTTTATAAAACCACCCTTAATATACCTGACCGAGATTCGAACCTCGATCTCTCTATCATCGGAAATCTATTCTAATGTCGAAGTGGTGTTTTAGACCATGCATCTACCAAAGCAGGTTAATCTTGTGTTTGTTATCAATATTCTATAGAAATTGATATTTTCTTAAACATATTTTAATATAACACAAGTAGTATTAGCCAGGGTTTGTTCGGTCACGTAATCTTATCATATTTGAATGAATTATCCAAACCCTGACCTAGGCTATGTTCGG
>CABFVX010002288.1:97389-120500 GCA_902151425.1 Timema shepardi | reverse complement strand
TGGATAGAACTAGCTCAAGATAGGGATAGGGTGTAATGAGGCGGACTGGATAGAACTAGCTCAAGATAGGGATAGGGTGTAATGAGCTAGACTGAATAGAACTAGCTCAAGATAGGGATATATGGCGTTCTTTTGTATTTGCGTTAATGGACCAAGTTCTTAATGCCATAGAGTAAGTTAATTGTTTTATTTCTTAGCCTAAAAATGGTTTCCCTCTTTAATGATATTATTATTATTATTATTATTATTATTACAGGCCTATGTATATTATATGTAGCACACCATTACTTATCGAATACACTGACCTAGTTCTAAACATTATCAATAATGGCAGTGCTTTTGACTATTCAGTTTGTGGTCTGTTGTCATCTCGTCTTTCATCTCAAGCTATTAAACTGAGAATAATAATAATAATAATAATAATAATAACCATATTCCTAACTAGGTCCCAATCTAAGCAACCATGTATAGGTTCTCCTCTTAATACCATACAGCGATATTAAACTCCGTTAAAACGAGTTTTCAAACGATTGTTGAGAACGTAATCCCACTAAATACAGTTTTAAACAGCTCTGCTTGCCATGGCGACCCTCTACGCCGCGTCACACACTACCTATACCTCCTGCTGATCCACCAGCTAACCCGGATCATGACGTCACTGGTCTGACTCCAAAATGGCTGCCGAGACCTGTCAATTGTTTTCTCTGCACGCCCCACAATTGTTTCTCTTGTCGTCATGTTTGCTTTCCCACTCGACCACATCCCCTTTGGAACGCTTGTCGCTCCGTTAATGCGGATTCCTGCCACCGCATTAGGCGGCGTTAGTGGGATTAAGGTGGGGGTTGTAGGGAGAGCGAGATAAGGGAAGTGGTTTTTTTATTTCAGTTTTCTTAGTAAAACAACTTTGGACCAGCAAAAAATAAAATATTGCTCCAGTAGAAAATAAGAATTTTAATATCTTCAAACGGTGATATCAACAGTTTGTTGAATATCTGTCATGATAATAGCGGCCTTAGATGAGAAACCTTTTAAATGAAAAGAGAAAGCTGTCATTAAATTTCAAGACACTCTTGACAGATATTCAAGAAATATTGATATCACCGTGTAAATAAAATTAAACTCATATATCTACTGGAGAACTATTTGATTTTTTTTTTACCAAAAGAAGGTAATCATGTAAAATCCTCAAAAATACTTCCTTAAAATTGTCCTTCCTACATCCCCGTCTACTTCGCTGAGAGGCGGGTATTCGATGCCTGTCAGAATGACCAGGGAGCGTCCTTTGTTCACAACGGGAGTTCTAACTTGAGTGCTTGGGTGTCCCCTTAAAATTTGATATGATCTTCCTGTCCCCTTAGATAGGATATGTTGTTACAATACTTAATACACCCTCGGCAAAGCCTTCTTGTGTGTGTATATAATATTATTATACTACTCTGTGCTGGCAGCCGGGGTTCAATCCTCGGTCGCGGCAAAGATTTATCTGATTACCAAACCCTTCCTTCACCTCTGACAAGACATCTTGTGAATGTGGGGAATGCCAGGCCTCCACCGTGGTTCGGATTCCACGTTAAACTGTAGGNCGGCATAAATTTATCTGATTACCAAACCCTTCCTTCACCTCTGACAAGACATCTTGTGAATGTGGGGAATGCCAGGCCTCCACCGTGGTTCGGATTCCACGTTAAACTGTAGGTCCTCCATTTCATCTCACAACCACCCTACCATTACACATTAGCGTAAGTTCGTATAGCCCGAACGGGTAGTAAGACGCGGTGCTAATAATAATAATAATAATAATAATAATAATAATAATAATAACAGTTGTTGAATATCTGTCATGAGTTTAGCGGCCTTAGATGAGAGACCTTTTAAATGAAAAGAAAAAGTTGTCATTATATTCCAAGACACTCTTGACAGATATTCAACAAATATTGATATCACCATGTAAATAAAATTAAACTCTTATATCTACTGGAGAACTATTTGATTTTTTTTTTCACCAAAAGAAGGGTATCATGTAAAAACCTCAAAAATAAAACCGCCTTAAAATTGTCCTTTCCTACATCCCCGTCTACTTTGCTGAGAGGCGGGTATTCGATGCCTGTCAGAATTACCAGGGAGCGTCCTTTGTTCACAACGGGAGTTCTGAGTGCTTGGGTGTCCCCTTAAAATTTGATGTCATCTTCCTGTCCCCTCAGATAGGATATGTTGTTACAATACATAATACACCCTCGGCAAAGTCTTCTTGTGTGTGTATATAATATTATTATACTACTATAAAGACACATGGCTGACTCACTCACTGAAATTAATGTTTAACAACCTACAAATGAGGTAGAAACTTTAAATTTGGCTTCTAGCCTGTAACCGACGACGGGAAAATTCAAAAAAGTTAAAAAAAAATTCATTAAAAAAATTCAAAATGGTGGCGCAACTTTAAAGTCGGTGCGGACCTTTCTTCGGAGGTCTCTTATGGCTAAACGGTAAGACTAATAAAAAAACGGCTCTGGAATATCATTAGTTTACATCAACTTGCAAAGAAAACTCACCGGGGGTTTGGGGTGGAGCCCCCAACGAGCAAAACGAGTATATATACACACATACATATATACATACATATATATATACATACATATATATACACACATACATATATACACACATACATATATACACACATACATATATACACACATACATATATACACACATACATATATATACACATACATATATACACACATACATATATATACACATACATATATATACACATACATATATACATATATATATACATACATATATATACACACATACATATATATACACATACATATATACACACATACATATATATACACATACATATATACACACATACATATATATACACATACATATATACATACATATATATACACATACATACATATATATATATACATATATACACATACATATATACACATACATATATACACACATACATATATACACATACATATATACATATACACATACATATATACATATACACATACATATATACATATATATATATACACATACACACATACATATATATATATATATAAAGAATTAACAAAACAGTTTTTTGGAAATACCACTTTAGTATACTAGCATTGAATATCCACTTCGTTGTGTGCACAGATTAGACGTAAAAATTGTCTGGTTTGGTAATTACTAGCAGACCGGGTTTCGAACCATAACTGGGGGTCTAAAGGTTTTTTTATGGTCACCCGTTGTCCTTGTAAGCAAAACTGAGTACATTTTATAAATGCACCTCGCTCATTCTTATCTTTTTAGTTTAGTTAAACGCGGATAACTCAATTGGATGGTAAGACGAGGTGCTAAAATAATTTTTAGTATCTTATTATGTCTAGTATTTTTTTCGTGGGTGGAATACACTATTTTATTTAAAATATTAAATAGTGCTCAGACACGAATATTAATCAAAATTGTTAAAGCTGATTTTTATAAAATATATTTATATCTCTCTTCACCGCTTAAGTGAACTACCCGTAAATTTAGGGTTGGTTATCTAATTTCAAAAACTTTTCCGGGAAAAATAATAAAACCTTGGCTATCAAGTTTTAGTCTCGTTGGTAAAGTGGATAAGGCTCAAGTACCAGTAGAAGACAGACAGACAGAAATACGGAATTTTTTAAAAAAATCTCTTTTTTGGGCTTTGGGGGCCATGAAACAAAAGATTATCCATCAAAATCTTGAAGGCGATCATTTTGATAATTGCAATACTTCCTCTCTACGAGGCTCAACGCGAATGTAAGAGTAAAAAAAAGCTCTTTATATTCATGCCACAACTGTGCCTGATTTTATTGTAAGTAATGTTTAGAATTCACAAAAGTTAACAATTTTGTTTTTTTTATATTCTGATTATTTAAGTTTTCTTCCTTTTTCTATATACAAACTGATTTTTTTTGCATACTTTTAGACAAATAATTTTTTTTAAAAGGCAATTTTTATATTTAAAAAGTACAAGTGAAATAGGGGGAAGTTCACATCACACACATTTTCTAGGGCAGCAACTTTTACATTTCCTACCCCATAATATCCCCAAAAATACCACTTCAAATTAATATAAATATAACAGAGACCTCTTTTAAACATAATCTAAAGTACATTATAAAGGTATCATGATTGTCTAACAGATGGCAGCACTAGCTCAATTTAAATACGACAGATACCTCTTTTAAGCATAATCTAAAGCACACTATAAAGATCTCATGATTGTCTAACAGATGGCAGCACTAACTCAATATAGATATGACAGAGAACTCTTTTAAACATAATATATAGTACATTATAAAGGTCTCATGATTGTCTAACAGATGGCAGCACTAATTATATTTGAGCTAAAATTGGACCTACCCCATTTTCCATTTACTCTTCGTTTCGTTTTTGAGATGTTAGGAAATTGTTGCGAACCTGGTCTCGATCTATATGAAAATATGTTCACGGCCTGGTTTCGAAATAGCTATACATAAAAAAAAGAGGTGAAAAGGTTGTGACGTCACTTATGTATCTACTCATCTGTTTACTATTTCTGAGTAAACATTTCGTCTAGGTAATTAAGTTAAGCATACGCCGCTGCGATGAAAATCAAATTGTTCAACCAAAGGACGTTACTAGAACATACTAAAATAGCTTTGTCAAACATGAAGAAAATTTACCGATAAAAGGTAACTTTATTTTTCCCCGTGGTGAAATATAATTTAATATAAGAAATTCGAGGAAAAATAAAGTGAGAATTTATCAGTGGCTATCTAATAAATAATAAATCAATCGTTTCTAAATCTTACCTACCCTTTTTCTTTACCCAGTAAATGTNGTAGGAGGGGATTAACCGCTTAAACAAGGGATGGGGAACATGAGGCCTTGTCATATATTTAAAAAAATATAAATTATGTATTTTCATTGTTTAAAAACTATACATTCTCCAACGTCATGAATTTAATTAATTAAAATAAAATAAATGTTACCTTTAAAGACTAATGTTAAAATATAAAGGTTACGGTGCACCGCACAGACATTATCTCCATTTATTCCTAAAATGGAGTAATTTATTGAAAATTCCTAAGATTTTTGAAACCAAATAATACACACTGTTTGCAGAAACACTCCACTAAATTTGTACATGTAATAATATACACTGTTACAGAAACTCTGAGTATAAAGGAGAATATCTGTTCACAAACGAGCATAACGATTAATTACATATTTGTAGGTGACCTGGCGGTCTAGGGGTAAGGTGTCAGACTTCTGTGCTGGCGGCTGGGGTTCAATCCTCGGTCCCGGCACAGATTTATCTGATTACCAAACCCTTCCTTCACCTCTGACAAGACATCTTGTGAATGTGGGGGATGCCAGGCCTCCACCGTGGTTCGGATCCCACGTGAAAATGTAGGTTCTCCATTTCATCTCGTAATCACCCTACCATTACACATTAGCGTAAGTGCGTATAACCCGAACGGGTAGTAAGACGCGGTGCTAATAATAATAATAATAATAATAATAATAATAATCATCCAGTGATGCTTGGACGTCAACATTGCCTACTTCATCCACCAGGGCACTTCAGAAAATTCAGCTGTGCAATGAATTATATGTGACCTACGTCAGAACATGATCGTTGAGCTGTTGTTTAGGTGAATAAGACTAGTTTTGTGTCGGCTGTCCATCGGTACGGTTTCGTCTGTGTGTGTGCGTGTGCGTGTGCGTGCGTCGGACTTGAACTCTTGTGCTGGGAAGACCCTCCGTTTCTGTTGGAAGGATTTGATGCTAAAATTTAGTGGCAGAGGTAAGGTAGACCTTTAAATGTTATTTAATTACTATCATATATATGTACTGTATATTACAACTTTAAAAGCTGTTTTACTTATCGTAATGTTTACAAACTTCAACAGTTCTAATGGGACTAAAACTAAATAATTGACCGGCCGAGAAGGGTGAAAAATTCGTTGCGTAAGACAGTTTAATATAATAAAACCCTTTAATTTTGATTGAATTAAGTGTTATTTATGATAATAATTTTCTATCTGAACTGTGATATTTGACTAATTCTTGTCCGTAATGGATATGTATTTGGCAATGTTTGGGGAACTATATTAGCTGATTATTACCAAATGTTAAATACGTAAATTCAGGGATGTGATATTTATGAGCTTCTATGGTGTAAATATATATCTATTTTTTCTCACCGGCTATAAGCTCTTGTGTTAAAACCTAAGCCTATTAGTAGTTTACTCGTATAACAAGACCGATAGTTTTGGATCTGTAATTAGAATTTTGATTTAAATATTGTGGAGTCGTTAAATTTTAGTGATATTCATAACCCTTAAATCTACTGTTAATTTATAGAATATTAATTCTCCTTGGGTATAGGTTGATCATTGTTTATTCTTGTCAGGTCTAGTTGTATTATGTTAAAATAATTATTTGAATAATTGAGGTATTACCGATTTTAAAAACATTATGTATAGGATTGAGTGCCCAGCGCTATTATTTTGTGGGAAATTTAAAACTTTTTTTTAAATTAAAATGGTTTGATATCAAAGTTAATACTTGGATATTGGTTTAAAGTCTTTTTTTACTAAACTTATTATGTAATAAATCTAATAGCTTTAATTAAAGCTGGTGATTAACTTTTATATTATTATTAGCACCGCGTCTTACTACCCGTTCGGGTTATACGCACTTACGCTAATGTGTAATGGAAGGGTGATTGCGATATGAAATGAAGGACCTACAATTTAACGTGGAATCCGAACCACGGTGTAGGCCTGGCATTCCCCACATCTACAAGATGTGTTGTCAGAGGTGAAGGAAGGGTTTGGAAATCAGATAAATCTGTGCTGGGACCGAGGATTGAACCCCGGCCGCCAGTACAGAAGTCTGACACCCTACCCCTAGACCGCCAGGTCACCCTTGACTTTTATAAAGGACTACATTTATTGTTGGTGGGTTTTTGGCTCTGCGTCTGGGAGTCTGGAGTTTTGTTTCTCGGACTGTGTCCTGCCAACTACAAACCACATCCGTGGTACTTCTTCATTGGTTGCCTACCCATTACTGGTGATCAGAGGCACTCACGAGTGAAGTTTGGCCGAATCACATACCAAATTGGACACCTCTGAGATTCCGCTTGGAACGTGTGGTCGCGCGTGTCTAAAGACTCACCCAGACCAATAAGTGATACAGTTGGTGACCTGGCGGTCTAGGGGTAAGGTGTCAGACTTCTGTGCTGGCGGCCGGGGCTCAATCCTCGGTCCTGGCACAGATTTATCTGTTTATCAAACCCTTCCTTCACCTCTGACAAGACATCTTGTGAATGTGGGGAGTGCCAGGCCTCCACCGTGGTTCGGATTCCACGTTAAACTGTAGGTCCTCCATTTCATCTCACAATCACCCTACGATTACACATTAGCGTAAGTGCGTATAACCCGAACGGGTAGTAAGACGCGGTGCTAATAATAATAATAAGAAGATTGGACTATTAATATCATTATTATAGTTTTATGGGGGATGGGTTATAGAATTTGTTGATTTAACTCTTATTATTGGATTATTATTATTATTATTATTATTATTATTATTATTATTATTATTATTATTATTATTATTATTATAAGCCTTCAGGCCAATGAAAATCCCTTTAAACCAAAATATGGGCTCTCAACGTTTAATATTAATTTAATTTGGAGTAATTTTTGTTAAGTTTAAGTGAAAGCTTAGTGAACGTTGCCGATGGTTGGCCCATTAGACTTGTGTACCAGATCAATACTCATAACGTTTTGAAGTTGCTTAAAACTACTTTCATGTGTGTAATAAAATTTTAGTTTCCCTTAATTAAGTTTGAATTTCATTCTAATTACCAAAGGATTAAAGCTGGATACTTAATAAGGGCTGGGAGAATACTTGACCAGAAGAATAACCTTATAATGCAGTATAGTTATTCTGATTTTTTTTTTAACGGGTATGAGTCATTTTCATTTTGTTGTAATTATTACAGTAACACTAGAGAAACATTTTTATGGTTTGGATAAACTTTAGCCTACATTGTTTATTAGCAGGTTTCGCAGATTCGGTCATGGTAAACATATGAAGGCCTATGAGGGTAATATTTATTGGTGGTTAAGTAAATGGCTGAAGTTTATCTCTGTCCGAACGGTCATTTATCAGTCTGTGTCTGCCTTACTAAAGTAGCCCCATAGCTTCTTTGGTGCTGACTGACAGCTTTAAAAAGTTATTATACCAAATTATGTATCCTCACGCCGAACCATAAGATCTGCAAAAACATGGGTTTAGCAGCTGTCACTTCTGACGGTCAAAATGTAGGTATTATACCTAAATGTTGACTGTCAGAAGTGAGCTGTGAGCTTGTCAGTCAGCAACAAAGAAGCCACGGGGCTACTGTAGGAGTGTGTGTTGATATTCAACCTTACATCTTGCGAATGAACTAATTCCTCGTTATAGTTCATGTTCACTGCCGCCAACGAGGTGGCGCCCAGCAATCAAAACTCTCCTGGCTCGACCTTGAATTTAGTGTGTGACCATTACCAAAAGTTCCGTGAACCCTCCCTCCTCCATTGCTGCAACCCTGGATTGTCATAATCTGCCCTTTTCATCTGGCGCGGAAATGCAGAGATATGGGAACAAACGGTTACCTTCAAGATTTTTTAAAAATAGTTTTTGCAGTTTTCTTTTTGGAAACGGTTTGATCAAGAATAGAAGCATTTTGATTAAATTATACTTTTTATATACATACCTTATATATGACTTTAACAGTGTTCAAATATCAATAATTTTGACATTTTTTAATAGAAAACTGCCGGCTTCATAACAAAAAAAATAAGAAAATGTAACAATTAATAAAAATCGAAACATTATAATGGAAGGGGCGTTGAAAATATGAACATGAAAATTTCACTCGTTCTCGAGAAAACTGATATTTCCAAACGAATGATATTTCCACAAGACATGTCTGGTAGCTAGCGCCATCTACGGTATCCGTGATCCATCTGTTCTTGTTAGAGCGGAAGGATACTTTGTTGTTTGTTGTGAAGCCGTGAAATGCCTTTCACCCTCCTGCCCAACATCCCACAAAATAGGTTTTAGACTTGCACTAGACAGGGCCAAGCGTCTATGAAGACCAATAGACCTTTTGTGAATTTGATCGTCTTTATTGAAAACTAAAATATATTGTGTTGAATTAGTTACTATATTACTTTAACAAAACTTTCTCAATACGTTTGAGCGTTTATTAATTTATAACTCCAATAAATTTGGTTTAATGATTCATAACTAGACAGCACACAATACTAAACTGTCTGGGTAGGAAAGTAGTTAACAAGTCCTCAATAATTTTTACTTTGCTTATCATTAGTTGTAAATTATTTTCACATTAGATCAAGTCAGCAGGCTCAAATAATGATACATATATTTATATATAGAACAATATATATTGCTTGTGGACTAATTTTTTTTTTAATTATCTTTTTTTTTCATGTTTTGTTTGAATTAGATAACGTTCCGCCTGATTTATATTAAGCTATTTTCAAATCAATATGAGTTAATTTCATACATTATTTCAACCAAAATTGAAAACAATCACATACAAATGAATGATCTTATAAATTTTAACAATTACATTAGTTCAAACTGGGTTTACAATAGGTTTCACACTAAAATATGGATAATAGTAATTACCAATACTATTAATTAACTCACCAAGGCACGCAGAGGCTTGACAAGGCATTTTGATAGGGTAAGCAGAAATGGTTTAAAGTGTATTTGTGAATAGTTGTATTCAGTTGGGGGGTGTTGTCGAACTGGTCCGATGGTTGAAGGACCACCCAATTAGTAAGGTCGAACTGGTCCGATGGTTATTACAAAGGGGTGGGAGGGGTGGGAGTGCTGTACTTAGCAGGTCAGGTCAGGTTAGGTTAGGTTAGGTTAGTTTAGGTTCCTGGTACTTGTGTCTTGTCCACCTTAGAATAGTTTAAACCTTCATGCACCACTAATTTACACCCTCTCTCACTGCACATCACTCTTCAAACAACTGACAACTGAGTGACCACTGGCCACCTGGTCGAGTAGAGGGAGAGGGATTCCCAGCCGGGGTACGGTCGAACTGGCCAGTTGGGTGGCCCATCAACCATCGGACCAGTTCAACAAGACCCTTCGGTATGGGCTCGAAAATTCCTTTTGGAATGTCTTGACCGTCGGACCAGTTCGACCATACCCCAGTCGGCGGGTCTAGGGGTAGGGTGTTGGGCTTCTGTGCTGGGGGTCCGAGGTTCAATCCTCGGTCTCGGCACAGGTTTATCTGGTTACCAAACCCTTCCTTCACCTCTGACCGGACGTGTATTAATTACAACCTGTATAATGTGGGGAATGCCAGGCCTCCACCGTGGTTCGGATCCCACGTTAAACTGTAGGTCCTCAATTTCATCTCACAATCACCCTACCACTACAAATTAGCGTAAGTGCGTATAACCCGAATGGGTTGTAAGACGTGGTGCTAATAATAATAATAATAATAATAATGTATTCAGCCAGTAAAACACTCATTGGCTGATTATATCAATAAAATACATTCCCATGAAAGGTATGTGGTGAAGAGTCTATGTGGTGATTGGTCAAATGGGCCCCTTGTGGTAGAGAAAAGCCACGGGTTGAGTTCTAACATGCTCTTCTTACCCTGGCAACACTGCACTCAAGGTGGATGGATTGGAGGTTCTAGATTGCCTAGTAGAGTTGTTATTATTATTATTATTATTATTATTATTATTATTAGCACCACGTCTTACTACCCGTTCGGGTTATACGCACTTACGCTAATGTGTAATAGGTAAGGTGATTGCGAGATGAAATGGAGGACCTACAGTTTAACGTGGAATCCGAACCACGATGGAGGCCTGGCATTTTCCCACATCCACAAGTTGCGATTGCCTAATAGAGTTGTTAAAAGATGACCTGCGATTATATTTGCAGCTATGTGGACAGCTAAGGTTCCGTGTCGGATAATCTTTCTAATGGTATAAGAACTGGCGGTGTTCCTTGAGCGTCAAGATGTGAAAATATGTGCTTTGAATGGTGAATTCTCCCAAAAGCTATTTATATATATTAACCACAAAGGTAGATATTAATCAAGAGTTATGAATAGTGAAAATATTTAGGAACAAAGTTAAAAAATAATAATTTAAAATTGTGAGCAAACGGTAGTAAAAATAAAGGTTCTGCATTATGTTCTTTGAAGGTTCAGAATTTTAGAAAATGCTTTATAATCCACTCTTCCATATGACATTTTTTTTAAAAATTTAAATGTATTTAAGGTGATTTCTGAAACAATTATATCAGAACACGACTTATAATAAACTAATTTAAATCTAGAACAGACAAAGCACCCAACAAACGCCCTGGTGTTATTCATAATACAGTGAGAGGGGAAACCCACATTTCACCAATGATAAATATTTCGGCACAATATCAGGAAACGAACCCGGGACCCTTAACTCAGTAGACGTACAAGCTAACAACCGATCTAGGGTGTTGCACCGTCTGATAATAAATCAAGTATCGAAAATCTATACGGTATCTCTTGCAGAACCATCTGAATCAATCATATAGAACAAATCCCAAATCATTTATTCATCGACTGGATCTGAACTAGAACAACATAGTAGGTGATCGCCGCACTCGCGAGGGAACACAGCACCCCACGGTCCACGTCGAACAACCCGCACGCGCTTAAACGCACCCTCTTGCACGTCACTTGCTGCATAAAGAGCTGTATCTCGTCCATCGCGGCTGAGCCCAGATGAGGAAGCAGAGTCATGCGCTGTAGGACCACCATGGTACGCCTCGCCTCATCGCTCAGCCCACCGCAACTGAAGGTCACGGAGACGGCCTTCACAGCGGCGATCAAGATATAGAACAAAGTAGTGATTATCATAAGCACGTTCGAAGTTTCTTTGTCGGAAATGGAGAGGGAGATCATGACGGTCAGAGAGTAAAGCTGCTTGGAGAGAACGACCAGGCTGATGGTGAAATCCAACAATATTTGAAACCCGTACGAGGCGTTGATCTGGCTGACGGCGTCGAACAGTAGTGAGTGCGCTTCGCGTAGTTTACCGAGTCGTGCAGTCCAACCAACACTTTTGTAACGAGTTGAACGAGCGTTTAAATAGAAGCGTCCCTCTCGGTTCAGATCTTCCAGGATACCAGAACTCGCGGTGATTGCACTCCTGTCAGAATATGAAACGTAGGAGTCTGTTGGATAGAACTCGGCATAAGGGGAGTTTGGACTTGAAGTCCTAGTGTTGTCCCACGTGTATGATTCACTAATAGTCTCCAGACGGAGGTTCAGACGCACGTACCTCTGTTTCAACACGGCGAGGAGGACTATCAGTTGAAATGTGGTCACGCAACAGACGACAAACCCCATTTGTCTCCCTATTATATCCTCAAACATATGGCCTATACTTGCATTTGATTGCAAAAACCTTTCCAATTGGTTTACCCCTGTAAGTGTCAACATTAAGATAATTGTCTGCATGAAAACGGTGATATAGGTATTCTGATAGTCTTTTTTCACGAAACGTAGAATTTTGTCTGATCGTGTTATGTTAGTTAACACTTTGTCAATATTTTGCCAGCCCCTCGTCACGGGTGTCGCTAAAGAAACTAATATCTGTATAAGGATAACTATAAATACGACCACTAGTGTAGCGAATCTAGTCGTACTCAGCTTTGAACTCTGGACCTCCCACCCCCATTTCACGAACAGACAATACGATACTGTTATTGTGAGGGAGGTGAGGACGGAATAGATCATCCACGCTCGTGAAGTCCGGTAGCGGATCGTCCTCATCCTGGTCCCGGCTGGTCCGTCGGCTCTTCTAGCGGTCGGCTCGTAATGCTCGATTACACAGTTGACTGGGGCTACCCCAAGTATTTTACACAAGTATAACAGTGGGCTTATCGCTGAATAAATGTTATCTGTATCGTCGAGTATCCCCATTCTTGCTCATTTAAAAAAAAATGTGTGTAAGTATAATTTTTATCCACCAGTAATATGCATATGCTTCCCCCCCCCTCCCTCATTGACTACTGGTGTTAATTTTTGTTGTTGATAAAATCCACGAGATTTTTTGTATGAAAACTGTTCACCTGACTGAACTTGTCCAAACCACGGTGGAGTCTACTATGATAATATTTGTGAAAATCCAACTATTTTAAGATCAATAAAACAATAAAATGACCTGTTAAAGTTTTTTTTATCATCTCTCTGCCTTTCTGATATTTAGCTTAGTCATACGAAACTGTTTCAATATTTGCGACAATTTTTCTTTACATTCTACATAATAAAAACATTTTGTGCCGGTCAATCAATGGACAACGTATTTTATTATCAACTTAAAATTATAATTAATAGAGTTTCAAAAATTTAGTTGAATAGGTACTTGTTATTAAATTCACATAAAAAGTTGATTTGATTTCTTTTCCAATGGACCCATTACCTATAATTTACCCTACAAGTTAAATCGGTATAAAAAATTCAATAATTTTCTTTTAGAAAACACGAAGAAAATTATAGAAAATTGACCTGAATAATGAGAATATTAAAGTATAATTTTTTACTATCTAAGCAAAGGCTTTAAAAATGTAAGCTTTTATAAATTAAGATTTAATTTTAATATTTTTAACTAAAAGGAGTATTTATATTATACTCTAGATTGTTTGTAAATTAAGTCAATTATTACCACACGAGCATAATATAAGATTTTTTATCAGAAAGGGATTTAATTTATTTTAATAACCAAGGAAGTAAGAAATAAAATAAGTTTCTAAATAAATTCAAAGAAACACCAACAATTTATTTATCCTAGTTTCTATCGAAAGCTTATACATTATTATTATTATTATTGATCTAGTTTTAATAATTGTACACGGTTCATTTCCAATATATTATTATCAAGCCATTTACAATTTATTTCCTTGTCAAAAATGTTCTCCTCCCATTAAATTAAAATGGTTTATAATGGACTTGCAGCAAAACATATTTCACTATTGATTTATTAATTACTTATTTTAATTACTTTATTAACTATGTACTTTAATTATTACTTTATTAATAACTTTTTAGTTTTATAGGGAACTTTCTTGTAATGCGTACATAAGAGCAATATGATTAGATCCTAATATAGTTTGTTTTCACTCCGCTTCTTGATTCCTGTCAAGAATATCTGCATACTAGACTAATAAGGTCAGAATTAGAATAAATTCAACCTAATTTGCAGTTAGGGACAAGGGGACCATATATACGAAACAAACACCTCAGTATACACATCCGCGCATCAAGAGATGTCCTTGAAATCATCAACAAACTTAACGAGACTGACCATTTAATCCACGGGTTCACCGGTGTGGCTACAGACTATGCTAATTTTAATTAATATGTTTGGTGTTTTATATTAATTCCTTTTGAAAGTTTGATATGGTAACACATTATTTGCAGGCTTTATGGCTGTTTAAGAGATCAGATTTACTCAGCTCGTAAATAGGTCATTCAAAGCGATAATATCTTTTGTTTAATGTTGTTGAAACTCTCTAAATTATATCAAGGGACTCATATTTTACAATTTGACTCATTATATTCATTAAAATAATATGTTTTATAGAAACACAACATATTTAATGATAAAACATAATCATACGTTTTACTTAGGAATATCTATTACTAATAGATAAATACCAAACTCTTATTAAATGGATGTTTAAAAAAAAATTATAGAACAAGAGTAAGGGCATTTTATTTATGTATTGTTAGCTACAAATATATTTGAAAAATAAAATACAAAATCTTTTCATAACGTAAGATATTAATTTTAGATTAAAGTTTACCTGGTTGTTAAGAAATAATAACTTAATAGAAAATGTGATTTTGATCACTTTTTTTATATAAATTTGAAAACTACTTTAGTTAGTTCTAAAATAAAATATATTATAAATATTTGTTAATTCTACAGTTCTTTATTAAAATACTTTAAGGTGGGGTGGAAGAAAACGAGAGTGTTTTTGCAACTTTTACGAAAAAACTTTTTATTTTTGATAAAATAAATACAATATAGCTCTAGCAAAAACATAGTTTAATTTTCTTCACATTGTGATACCAAAAGCTGTTGAATATTTGTCATGAGCATAGAGGCAATAGATGAGAAACTTTTTAAATGAAGAGGAAAAAGTTGTCATTAAATTTCAAGACACCCTTGACAAATATTCAACAACTGTTAATATCACCATGGGAGGAAAATTAAACTCTGTTTCTATTGGAGAAATATTTTATTTATTTTTATGGAAAAAAAACCCTTCTTTGATATAAAAATTGCAAAGCCACTTAAATTTTCTCACGTATTATTCCACCCTCTCTTTAAGTGGTATGTTAAAAAGTTTTTTATAGTCTTATTTTAAGTTAATTGCTCATCGACTGGATCTGAACTAGAAACAGAGAGTAGGTGATCGCCGCACTCGCGAGGGAACACATCATCCCACGGTCCATGTCGAACAACCCGCACGCACCCAAGCGCACCCTCTTTTACGTCCATCGCGGCTGAGCCTAGATGAGGAAGTAGTCATATTCTGTAGGACTACCATGGTACGCCTTGCCTCATAGCAAAGCCCATCGCAACTGAAGGTCAAGCAAACGACCTTTATCATATACTAGACCCTCCCTCCCCCCCCACACCCCCCCGCATTATTTTTTTTCAACACACATATTGAAGAATCATCATAGACTACCATAAAATATGAGTGACTATAGACATTTTTATGAGGAATAAATTAAATTTTCAAAATAAAATATAGCCTATGTTACTCGCTGATAATGTAGCTTTATATTGGTGAAAGAATTTTTAAAATCGGTCCATTAGTTTTTGAGTTTATCCATTGCAAACAAAAACAAAAACAAATTTTTCCTCTTTATAATATTAGTGTAGATATAAGGATTCAAAATGAAACTTTGATGGACATTATTTTGGCATCTGTATCATCGGTAGAAATCACGATGAAGACTCGGTATCGACAAGATAGTACACTTGCACTGAGATTACCATAAAATAAACTGTGAAGTCTAACAAGATCTGAAAACCATATATGACGTTCACTTGATGGACGACATCGAATAGGACTTCAATTATATCACGTGCTTCACAAAGATGTTGAGAAATAGGTTGGTTTGCCCTGGCTGTAGATTCATTTGAACCAAATAGTGAAAATCTGTTGGGATCGATGTTTGTGACATTTCCAGATGCAGGCGCATTCCTAAATAGTCCTGCGGGGGAAATCAATATTTGATTACATTGGGGGGTTTAGATTTGATTCATCCTCTTTGTCGACATTATACATTCCACTCAAATATGTCAGATATTTATTAATTTTCTCACACCTATCTTTTAAAACGATACCAAACATCATTAGTTGGCATGCGACCAAGCAGTTCATCAGATGCACGACATATATGCCCGAAAAAGTCTTTGAATATGGATGGATTCTATTATACTTGATTTTACTAATAACATTTCCAAGCAATTAAAGCCTATTAAAATCTCCGTCAACGAAACAGTACTAATAAGAACCATATTAAGTGTCTTCTTGTAATCTTCGGTTTTAAAATGTAGCATTCGATCGACTATAATTTATGGTTTCAAACAATTTCTTGATCTTTCTCCAGTTTCCTTTGACGGATATATTTAAGGAAACTATTATTATTATTAGCACCACGTCTTACTACCCGTTCGGGTTGTACGCACTTACGCTAATGTGTAATGGTAGGGTTATTGTGAGATGAAATGAAGGACCTACAGTTTAAAGTGGAATCCGAACCACGGTGGAGGCCTGTCATTCCTCACATTCACAAGATGTCTTGTCAGAGGTGAAGGAAGGGTTTGGTAATCAGATAAATCTGTGCCGGGACCGAGAATTGAACCCCGGCCGCCAGCACAGAAGTCTGACACCTTACCCCTAGACCGCCAGGTCACTGACAAGGAAACTATTGATTTGATCGTTATTAGGGTCAATATAAAAACCCGCGTTCATTCTTTTAGCCAAATGCAATGTGGTAGATTTGTCACCAAGCAATGGTTTAATGTTTCTATATAAAGCAAATGCAACCGATATAATTAACAAGACGGAACAAATCGTCCACGCTTGTGAAGTTTGGTACAGAATTATCTCTGTCTGCGTCTTGTTCGTTCCATAAGTTCTGTTTGTGATACATTTTACAGGGGTCAAACCAACTATTCTACACAAGTTTAACAATGGTTTTACCACCGAATAAATATCAACTGCATCGCAAAACTTCATGGTTAATGTACCGTAAAATATTATTCTTGCTAGATTTTTTTATGATTAGGTTTATGATTAAATAAAAATTGCAAGCTACTATTTTAAACCTGTTACACCGTTTGAAAATGATTTATGGAGTCGATTATGTGAACTAATCGATCCGAGGTTGTAGGTAGCTCCCGATTCAAACTAAACGTCTATAATTATTTATAAATAATTTCCTTTGTGATATTTGATAATAAAACTGTTCTATAAAAATGACAGAGGCTTTTAACACTTGTCACTCAGATTCTTTACAATATAATTTCTAATTTAAGTATCTAAATATCTTTTCCCTTTCTCCAAGGAAGTTTTTTTCTCCAAGGAAGTTTTTATCTCCATTTAAGATTGTAAAATAAAATTGCTGGTCGATAGTTGAACAACTATTCATTTTAATAGAATATTCACAATTCATTAAACGATTTTAATATAAATGTGTTATTTTCTTCTTAAAATTTCAGATAGTAGATTAAAGCAATAAAAATGATCGATGAAAAATAACTTGGATAAAATAGAAAGAATATTAATTATTCTACCAATAAATTCAGTATATTGCAACAATTAATTACTACATTCAAGCAACTATAAATCATTAGTACACCTTTAAAGAAATACAAGAATGGCAATTATTTAATAATTATACCAATGGCATATTTTTTAATATTTTGGACTTTAACACATAATTTGTCGAATTAAATATATATAAATATACAACTGAAATTCAAAGTAACTCATGGTTTTATTATAATTGTATAATTATTATTATTATTACCGCGTCTTACTACCCGTTCGGGTTATACGCACTTACGCTAATGTGTAATGGTAGGGTGATTGTGAGATGAAATGGAGGACCTACAGTTTAAAGTGGAATCCGAACCACGGTGGAGGCCTGGCATTCCTCACATTCACAAGTTGTGACTAACAGATGTCTTGTCAGAGGTGAAGGAAGGGTTTGGTAATCAGATAAATCTTTGCCGGGACCGAGGATTGAACCCCGGTCGCCAGCATATAAGTCTTGACACCTTACCCCTAGACCACCAGGTCACCAATTGTATAATTAATTTTGTATCTTTATCAGAATATAAAGCATTATCTTTTAAGTACTGTACAATTTGCTGTTTCATTCTATGCCATCCCTTAAATAAGGACAGTTAAAAAAGGGATAACATAAAGCCCAGATTCTAAATTGTTTATTCAAATCTGGACTTCTTAGACTTAATTAAATTTAATACCATATTTAATCGAAATATAAGAAAATGCTTTGGTAAATAACTCATAGTTATTAAATAAACTTCTTTGTATCTATAAGAAAGAGTTTTCTACACATTGACACAGTTTTACCATAAACCCATTTATAGATAGCAAATAATATCGTGGCATTTAGCAGCTAATTTAAAGAAAATTCTATGAATAAAATGTACAGAAGATTAGTAAAATCTTCTCAACTGTGGTGAAAATAATGAATTAATGGCGGTTAAATACTATTTTTTATATAAATAAGCAAACACGCTTTATTGTCATGCTAATTTGATTTTATCTCCAACGGATCTTAGGAAAGTTTCTCTCTCTGTTTTTTTTCTGAAATAGTTTTTCAAAACATTAGTTTATCTATTTATTTATTTCTATTTTTTAATATAAATATTATTGAGAAAGATAGTTTGAAGTAAAGCTACTTCTTATTGCGTTGTTAGAAACAAGAATCACATATTTTTTACTTTATTATAGCTCTTGTTGACATTTAATCCTATTTGTCCTTAATCGTCCTCTTTACCATTATTATGTTTAAGAGTCCCTCCGCATTATTTGAACCTAGGCTGAACGGCGTATGAATATGGATGTTCAACCTGTCTATCTGTTTCAATATTAGGAAGTGTTTTTATTTAGCAGCTTACTCGAAGTGGTGTGAGTTTAAAACTCTAATAAATGAATCGAGCACCTCAAAAACATGTTTTTAAATATTGTATTGAAACTATAGCAAAACGGAATTCATAAACCATGTGAACAACAATTTGTTCCCTATGATTATAGTGTCCTATTGAATATAGTATTTCATTTTCTTATGTCTAACTTGATTACAAAGTGAAAATATTAACTTTATATTATGGGAGAAAATTCAGCCTGAAATTCAAAGAGAAATCTTAAGACTTTAGTGGCGATATAGCTGTTTAAAGAACTATTAGTAAGACTGTAGTAACTATAATAACATGGAGGGAGGTCTACTGTTCACATAACTACTAGTAAGACTGTAGTAACGATAATAACATGGAGGGAGGTCTACTGTTCACAGAACTACTAGTAAGACTGTAGTAACGATAATAACATGGAGGGAGCGAGGTCTACTGTTCACAGAACTAATTGTAATGTTCGTTTAAAAGTCTACAAAATATCGCTAATGCATTAAAAGTGGATTTGTTTCTCTTTTTAAGGACTGGATGACTACAGTAGAAGAATCGGATGTAAACTAAAAGAGAAAAACTCGTAGAACTGCTCAGTTCTAGTCGCAATAAACATGTTAAGAAATGTTGTTGGGGGATGCAAGAACAAAGAGAAGATTCACTGTACAGTAAAAAATATATATAGCCAGGGTAGATTGGCTTAGTTGCTACTATGCTCATACTGTGGAATATAGTTACGCCATTATGTAGCTCGAAAACCGGGTAGAATGAAGAAATATACGAAGCAAGAGAAAGAAACCAAGTCTAATAGAATATTAATAAATCAATTTAAAAGGAGGTATAGTAAAGTGTGTGTTATAGCTAAAATGAAAAATATAGAATCATTGATTTTAAAAATATACGTGAAAGTATATATCCATAGTGAATTAAGTTTTCAACGTAGCACATGGTAAACATGATTCTAAGGTCATTCGACATTTAATATGTTATTTCACAATTTTATTGACTGTATGATTATTATAAGCTATACATATTGATTCAATGATTTCAAATCATTTTAGTTCATGAGTTAGAATGGATCAAACTAGCTAACTATTGTTAAAGAATAATAGTTTGTAACGTTAAAGATGTTAAAATAAGTAAAATTACTTAAAGTTTAAAAATATTCTTTTATCACCCCTTAATTTGATTTTATTTAACTTTTAATCAAACAATGCCGGTTTTTTAAGTACATAATTCGTTTTTTTTCCAACCTATCTCCAAATGTTAATATTAATGTGTCCTAATTGGTAATTGAAAATGTATATAATGTATATTAAATGGATTTTTTTTTACTCTACTGATTGTGTAGAGATAACACCAACTAGCCGAACATAATATGCCAGGTCGAGACACAGGGTCAGATAATTTACACTAACTAAACACCCAGTGGGGCTTCTTTGTTTGCTTATAGTTTCTGAAATGGGCTGAAACCTTGATCTGTGTTTTTTTAACAAGATATACCCTCTACCCCTAGGTATGATAAATTCGCTGCCAAAATGTTATAAACTTAAATAACGTCAATAATGCTCATTGTAAAATAGATTAAGTCACTTGTTATTTTAATTTTTATGTAAGCACATATGAATAGATACAAAAATACATTTTATTTATTTTGTATTTAAGTATAACTCTTAGAAAATCGTATTTAAATAAAGAACACACAGAGTCAATAAATAAAATAACTTGAAACATAGGTTTTTTTTAAATTTAAAAAACGTAAAAATTAGAAATATTTCATATCACTATTTTTTTAATCTATTATTTTTGATAATATAATTTAACTGATTGATTTTTTTATATGACTGAGTATTTTTATTTTACAAAATATTTTCCTCTTTAAATTTGTAAATACCAGTTGACCCAAAAAAAAAGTCTTATCATTGGAAATATGATGATGTTTATTTAAAATTTCACAAATATTGGCTCAACTTATAAGCTAGGGGGGACCAGTGACAGTGATCAATAACTTAATTGGTTAAAAAGATAATTCAATATTTACTCACCATAATATTTAATCTATAATGGTCATCTGTAGAACATTATATATCCACGTTTATCAAGCTCACTAGTTTTTATCTCATAGTTTATAACCAATCATATTTTAAACTTTTTTTTAAAACTTTTTAGGACAAATTGATTATGGAATTTTGGAGAATACATCAATATGTTTATTAATCTGATTTGTTTAGTTTTTAGACTATACCATTTAATTATTTAATTAAACCATATATTCTTACAATTATTAAGAAGTGAGTAGTAGCGGCCAAACAAAATTATTTTTAAGTTCTTGGTAATCTACTTATTAAAGGTGAATTTATGTTTGCGATTTATTCCAAATCTTGTTAAATAGTTACTGTAGCTTGTGATATTAATGAGGACTGTTAAAAAGATTCCCCGTAGGAGTTTTTAAAAAAAAAATAACTTCTCTAAGTCACTAACACTGACATACTGAATTGATACCAACTCACACACACGAGGTATGTGAGGTTTTTTTTCTTTCCCCCCTCAACACGTAGGTCAAGATTGGCAGATAACATTGACAGCACCAACTTAAGAAAGTTAAGGCACCCGTATCACACCGGAAATACTAATGATCAATTCACATTTTAGTATTTATTTTCGTCGCTGACATAGAGTTACCTGACAAGATTTTAAAAGACGAATAAACTCAAGTGGGTTTGAAGTGGTGGATTGAAACGACAATCAACTAAATATTGTTTACATTACTGGTGCTGCCAAAGGGGGGGGGGGTTGAACCTTCCCCCCCCCCTAGACCTTGCTACCCACCTACCTCTTTCTCGTCCCTAAATCTGTTGAAATCATACGTGAGGAACTCTACAAATTAAGACAGACTTAATGAGCTTAGTGTACATACATTTAAAGGCGTCAGCTACGAGCCCCTGCGGAAAAATGCCAGATCTGGCCCAGAAGTGGAATTGGCCAGATCTGGGAAAGCCAGCTTTACCTCAGATATGGCTAAAATCTGGCCCAGATCTCTCTCAGTTCTGGGCATATTTGGACCAGATATGGACCAGTTCTGGCCATATATGATTTTTCCACATGTGGAGGGTGAAGTTCTCAATGAAATTTCTATGAAGCCAAGCCAAGACTAAAGTGAATAATTACATAAGTGATTTTGTGAGTTAAGAGTTAGTGCAAGTTGCTTATTTGAATTTTCAGATTTTAGCTCATAACATAATTATATAAATCAAATTTCCAAAATACAATTTATTGAAACTTGCATGTTTGTATATTCTAGCGGTATGCATGAATAAAAATGTGTTCATACAAACTTAAGTCATAATAATTATAGAATTATTAACACTTTTATAGATTTTAAATTATTTTTGATATTAGTGTATTCCTTTTGGTGCATTTGCATTTTGCAGTACTAAAATTTTCAAATTTTCCCGCGGGAAAAACCAATGGATCCCACTTGGTTGGTTGGTGAAACTACCCCCACCCCACAAACGAATCCTGGCTGCACCAGTACTATTCACGTTATGGTTTATATTAAGAAAGCTAGTGGGTAGTACAGTAGCCCCATGGTTTCTTTGGTGCTGACTGACAGCTCACAGCTGAAAGCTGTCGGCTTTGAAAAGTTACCAGACCAAATCATGTATCCTTACGCCGAACCAAATGATCCGCAAAAACGTGTGTCACTTCTGACAGTCAAAATTTAGGTATATACCTAAATGTTGACTGTCAGAAGTCAGCTGTGAACTGTCAGTCAGCACCAAAGAAGCC
>CABFVX010002288.1:67142-91394 GCA_902151425.1 Timema shepardi | reverse complement strand
GTTTTTTTTTTTTTTTTGTTTGGAACAAATAAGTGTTTCTCTGGGTAGCCACACAATGCATTGCATGGTTGACCCGGGCAACGCCTGATCTTTCTGTTAAACTTATTTAATATGGGTAGCAAAATATCTCAATAAATATTGTAACTATCCTGCTATTACCAAACCCTTCCTTCACCTCTTGACAAGACGTGTGTGTATTAATCACATCTTGTGAATGTGAGGAATGCCAGGCCTCCACCGTGGTTCGGATCTCACCCTAGACTGTAGGTCCTCCATTTTATCTCAGTCACCCTATCATAACACATTAGCGTAAGTTCGTACAGCCCGAACGGTTAGTAAGACGTTGTGCTAATAATAATAATAATAATAATAATAATAATAATAATAATAATAATAATAATAGTAGTAATAATAATAACTATCCTGCTGGTCGTAAAATGACCCTAGAAAAACAAACAAATACAAAAAAAAAAATCTGACCATTTTCGTAAATAGTTAAATAAATTTTAAATCGGATCCCACAATTACGTTACTATTAAGGTATAAATTTATATGTGAAAAACTTGCTGTCCTTGAAAATAAGATGGAATCCTATTTTTTTTAAATACTTTATTTCCTATTTGTGTTTACACATTATTTTGATATATTTTATGATTATGAAAATATAACGCAAACTTAAGGATATATTAAATGAACACCAATAAAAAAAATTCAATTGGTCGCTCATATGTATCTGACAATTCCACATGTCCATTACATGCCCAGTCTTAAGCAATGATTGAAGAATGACCTTGAGCAGGGGAAGAACCCTATATAGATCAGTGGTAGAAAACTGCCTCGGGTTCGATTCCCGTGTTCAGGTGCCATTTTTAAACCAATTTAGATTAATTGATATTAATCTAGGATTTTTTTCAAAGCAAATTATATAAGCAAGATATTTCTAAAAGGGTAAAATTTTATTTATACATGGTTTTTATTAATAGTACAGTAACCTCATGGCTTCTTTGGTGCTGACTGACAGCTTACAGCTGACTTCTGACAGTCAACATTTAAGTGTATACCTAAATTTTGACAGTCAGAAGTGACAGCTGGCAAGCACATGTTTTTGCAGTGCATATGGTTTGAAGTAGGGATACAAAATTTCGTCTGGTAACTTTTATAAGCCGTCATTTGTCAGCTGTGAGCTGCCAGTCAGCACCAAAGAAGCCATGAGGCTACTGTAGGTGAGTTAAAAATCTAAAATGATAAAATAAGTAAAATAATAAACTTTTATTTTTAAATATATTTAAATATTTAGCACCGCGCCTTACCACCCGTTCGGATTATACGCTTTAAGTACTAACTATGCTAATGGATTAGGAATTGGGAAGGTTGAATTAGAGAAAGTGAACCCACATTTGTGTGGAAAACCATTTAGGAAAAACCACCTTCAGTTCACCCGACCGAAATTCGAACCTCGATCTCCCCGTCCTCAGCAGTCGAGCTCAACACGACCAGCGCGTTAGTCAACTACGCCACCGAGGCGGGTTTTTTTATTTTTAAAGTGTAGCTTCTTGCAACATCTATATTTTTCACTTAAACTCTTCTTATGTGAATAAACATTGTTAAAAAAAAGGAGTATTACTTTGTTTATTTCCATCCAAATATTTACACTGATGAGGTAAGGTTCAGAAAGGTAAAAATGTACTCTGCATTTGTCTGTAGACATAGTGGGAAAAACAATTTCAGTACACTAGACCGTAATCAGATTTTCTTCTCAATGGCAACTGACGTCTCTCACAAAGTTGACAACTTAGCCTCCGTGCTCACAGATACAGTATTCATAAATGTTAATAAGTTTGGAGAAAGCCATTTATTATTCTAATAGGTAACTAACAGTTAAGTGAGTTATCGTGCCAATATTTCTTCATACTTTATTGCTCCTTGTTTGAAAATCCTTCCATGACATTTTTATTTCGCATAAATTTATTCGCGTGAATCTCTACAGACTAGTTCAAAGTAGTTTTATGAAATACTTTTTTTTCCCCTCCCCTTTTATGTCTCCATTTCTACCCTTTTATTTAAATTTTATTGCTGAAGTGTTCGTTTTACTTCATCGTTGATGTTTTTATTATTTTGATAAATTTTAATAATAACCATCTTCATTATTTTCTCTAGATCCCTCGGAAAGAGAAATATTGTGATCTTCAAAATAATCGAACTCGATATTTCGATAAATATCGACATTTGATGACCCCCTGGTACAAAAAATAATTGTTCTTGCGCTGCCGTCTGTCTGTCTGTCTGTACCTCAGGCTAGAGCTGAAACTATTTTAACAGCTCGGGATAAAACTTGGTATCTAGGGCTTTCATGAGGTCCCCGCCCCCCTCCCGAGGGGTTTTTGGAGTTAGATTTCCACCTTTAAATTTAAGGGTAGTTTACTCATGGTCGAAAAGAAAAAAAAAATATTTTCTTGAAACTTGATATAGCAAATTTAATTAAACTTTATATCTTGACACTGTTTACTACAATAAACAAGATGGCTACTCTCATTCTCCGTATAAATGATTTTGGAGGTACTTTAAATTGGCGATATTTTCCAATTTTGATCGTTTCTTCGCAAATGTTTGAGATTCGAAATAACTTATGGATGTAAAGTTGTAGTTCTGTTGAAAATTAAAATATTTTATCAAATATATTTTTATAAAAAAAAACAGTTTTTGAGCAATGAGCAAATATATTTAACTTTTTAATTCAGGTCTTTGAAAATAAATAGGATTTTTACATATAATATTAAGAAAATAATGTTTTTGTATAACTTTATTTGACTTGACTTAATTTTTAATTTTCCCAATAAAATTGAGCGATTTTAGATTCAATTTTTTTTAAGTCATCATTGACAGAGCCGAAACTATCTCTTATAGAACAACACTTTATCAAACAAAACACAAGAAAAATATCACATTAAAATATAAATACAATAGTGATATTTTAGTTTAATAGTGTAAATGCTAAACAGGAAAGAATGAGAAAGTCTTATCTTTTATAAAAAATAATATTGTAACACCTGTCTAAATACTCGTTTTCGCTAATCGCATATTAACTTTATTGAGGGATGAAGAAAGTTGAATATGGAGCAATTGATCTTACATTTATGCGGAGAGAGAGAGCGAGAGAGCGAGAGAGTGGAAAACCATTTTGGGAGAACCACCCTCAGTACACCCAACAAAGATTCGAACCCCAAACTCTCCAGCATCGTTAGTTTAGTCTATTGGGAGTGTGATACCACCTTGGATTGTTTCTTTATACCAAAGGTGGGTAGCACATTTTTTAATGTCGCCACAGATGTGGTGACCGAGAAGTAGAATTCACCACAATATGTAAAAAATTGAAAAATAACGTTGCTTAATCAAACACTGAAAATAATTTTATTCAAAACATATATATTTCCACTACTAAATTATTTTTATATTATATATTTGAGGTATTTAACGTCTACTTTATGAACTGACTGATTAATAAACACACTAGAATTTCTATGAGTGAGAGTGAAAGAGCATACAAATTTTGCCGGGAAAGGTATTTTCACATAACTTCCAGGGTTCTTTCACTTAACACAATCGACACGGGACCAACGGCCTTACTTCCCCTCCGAAGGAAGTCGTGCTACAGGTTTTTATCGCTCCAGAAAAATACGTTGATCCCTTCTGGACTCGAACCACAAACGTTACACTCGGCCATGATTCAAGCCCTGACTTTCCTATCAACAGAAACCAGGTGATACTAGACTAACGTCTTTTACCAGGCACCTATCGGTGCGGGAATTAATAAATAATCTTTGCTATGTTGACCAATGACGGAGAGGTCGGCATTCGAATCCTGGATACTGTACTGAGGAGTGTTTTCCTCCCTATAGTGTTATCTTTTTTTTTACTCCACACACCCTTCCTTCACCTCTGACAAGACGTGTATTAATCACAACTTGTGAATGTGTGGAATGCCAGTGCCTCCACCGTGGTTCGGATCCCATATTAAACTGTAGGTCCTCCATTTCATCTCACAATCACCCTACCATTACACATTAGCGTAAGGGCGTATAACCCGAACGGTTAGTAAGACACGGTGCTAATAATAATAATAATTTTACTCCACACTAATATAGGTAGCTTTCCAAAATCTTTTAAGTCCCTTAACCCATTAATGAAGTTAAATTAATATGGTCCAGGCTAGGAGATTAAAAAAGCATAATTTTCATAGTCATAAATTATTATTATTATTATTATTATTAGCACCACGTCTTACTACCCGTTCGGGCTATACGCACCTACGCTAATGTGTAATGGTAGGGTGATTGTGAGATGAAATGAAGGATCTACAGTTTAACGTGGAATCCAAACCACGGTGGGAGGCCTAGCATTCCCCACATTCACAATATGTATTGTCAGAGGTGAAGGAAGGGTTTGGTAATCAGATAAATCAGTGCCGCGACCGAGGATTGAACCTCAGCCGCCAGCATAGAGGTCTGACACTTTACCACTAGACCGCCAGGTCACCATCATAATGAATAACTGATGAATCTATTGTTTTGTATATTCTGAGCCTTACATTTCTTGACAACACGCGAGAGGTCTAAGATATATAATATTAATACATATAGTACGTATAGTGATATATTTAAGTGGTAAGAGTTTCTCGTCCAACAAATAGATAGCACCAAGAACGGTCCGCATCAATGTAGCTCCTCTCCACCCCACCTTCTACCTTCTATATATGATATAAATGTATCTTGCGGGCTCCTTATTCCCGAGGGAAATTAGGTCTTGTGACGGATGGGGGCTCAGCCTGGCAATTTGCGCGCGCGCACACACACACACACACACACACACACACACACGTGTGTGTACTCCATACCCCTAACATGTTCAGCGTACGGCCGCGTTCATATTATGTTAGCTCAACCTCTTTACACACCAACACACACACACACACCGGCACTTACTTTCCGACCATATATTGGCACCTCTTTGGCAACGTAGCGCTTTACCGAATTTAAATTTACCAAAGACCTAAAAGGATTCAAGTGCATAATATTATGTATGATTACTACTAAATAAGAATAATAATAATATTTAGCACCGCGTCTTACTACCCGTTCGGGTTATACGCTTTAAGTAATAATTACTCTAATGGATTAGGAATTGGGAAGGTTGAATTAGAGGAAGTGAACCCGCATTTGCGTGGAGGGGGAGTGGAAAACCATTTAGGAAAAAACCACCCCCAGTTCACCCGACCGAGATTCGAACGTCGATCTCCCCGTCCTCAGCGGTCGAGCTCATCACGACAAGCGCGTTAGCCGACTACGCCACCGAGGCGGGTCATTACTACTAAACAATTCCCGTTTAGTTTAAGGTAAGGTGGAAAGGAACCAATGTAAAGAGCAGTGTTGTTTTTTTTTGCAGTTTTTTTATAAAAACACATTTTTTTTATGGAAATAAATCAGATTGTGCTCTATACAGACATAAAGTTTAATTTTTCTTCACATGAGGATATCAACAGTTGTTTGAATATCTGTCCTGTGCATGGCAGTGTTAGATGATAAACTTTTTTTAAATGAAGATAATAAATTGTCATTAAACTCCAGGACATCGTTGAACAGATATTCAACAAATGTTGATATCACCATGTGAAGAAAATTAATCTCTTATATTTAAAATGAAGAATTATGCCTGTTTGATTTCTTTTAACCAAGAGAAATTGTTTTGGATTAAAAACTACAGACACACTCGCCTTTCCTCACCCACCTTAAATCAATGTACTATTTACGATAATGTGCTAGATAGGAATATGGTTGAATTTTATAGTGGACTGACATTTGTTAAGGGGGAGAATGCAAAAAACACACTTGAGGAAGAAAAAAACACCCTCAGTAAACCTGACGGGGATTAAAACCCCGGTTATTCCCTTCGTTGTGACCTGGCGGTCTAGGAGTAAGGTTTCTGACTTCTGTGCTGGCGGCCGGGGTTCAATCCTCGGTCCAGGCACAAATTTATCTGATTACCAAACCCTTCCTTCACCTCTGACAAGACGTGTGTTGATCACAACTTGTGAATGTGGGGAATGCCAGGCCTCCACTGTGGTTCGGATCCCACGTTAAACTGTAAGCCCTCCATTTCATCTCACAATCACCCTACCACTACACATTAGCTTAAGTGCGTACAACCCGAACGGGTAGTAAGACGCGGTGCTAATAATAATAATAATATTCCCTTCGTTGGCAGTCCAGTCTATTGTGAATGTGACGCCTCGTGCGGATTCCCACACGCGTTCAAAAACAGGAACAGGCGTTGAACAGAAACCTAATCACGTGACGAACTCTAAACCAATCAAAAGATTTCCACCTCATCTGTGCGAGCTGCTGTGCTAAAGTTTAACTCATCTCTACTTTGTCCGCTCTGCCTGAGATGTTTGGCAGGGGTAGAGCCAATCAAATCTCAGAACCGGCCCCTCTCGAGTCAGTGCGCATGCGCTGTAGACCTAGAAGCGAGCAGACACCTTTGTTGTCCGTTGTGAAGAGATTTGAAATAACCTGTTAATGTAAAGCGTGTGTAACGATGTATTTGATTGTGACACGACACAGCGTTATAGTTTGAAAATATCCAACGGGTGACTGATCTAAGATATATGTTTAACCACTAGATTATAAAATATGTTGATTATCAGCTGTTTTAAGTTAACGTTGCAATGCATCATGGGTGTGAAAGGCTGCGATACTCAAACATATTCTGCTTTCTATTTTTGGTGAACGTGGGAATAAAGCTTTAGACCGTTTGACCACTGAAAAAACGAAAAAAAACGAAAAAAAAGAAGACTTTTTCATACGGCGTCATTCCCAAGGAAGATATACCATATCCTATTACTAATCAACTGGGTGTGATACTATTTCGAGTGACTTTTGTTTTCCACCCTCTTACCGCACTATGATAAGTGGTTGGGTCACTCTAGACCACGCCTATTAAATACCATAATTACTCCTAGACCACGCATTATATTATACAGGATGAGCCAAATATTTATCTTTGACTGTGACGTAATTGATTCCTCTGCGCTTGTGCAGACTCTTACTACTAGACAGTGCATGCTTAGCCCCTCCCACTGATCTGGACTTGACCAATAGCTCTCTGCGGCTGTGGTGTCAGTTGAGCCAACTGCACATGCGCAGATTTTTACTACTAGACAGTGCATGCTTAGCCCCTCCCCCTGATCTGGACTTGACCAATTGGCGCTCTGGGGCTGTGGTGTCAGCTGAGCCCACTGCACATGCGCAGAATTTTACTACTATACAGTGCATGCGTAGCCCCTCCCCTGATCTGGACTTGACCAATAGCTCTCTGCGGCTGTGGTGTCAGTTGAGCCCACTGCACATGCGCAGAATTTTACTACTAGACCTGACATGCGTAGCTAGTCCCCCTTTGGGCTAGACTCAATCTATCGGCGTATGTGATGTCAGTGAAGGCAAAAATGTGCTGTTTGCAGTGCATGTCAGTCATTGCGTAGTCTAGTAGTAACAAGTCTATCGCACTGTGCTTACCGAGCAAAGAATAAAGAATAGTGGAGTGAGACGCTTTTGATCTCGCTGTTTGCTAATCTTCAACAATCACTAACGAACGTGTCGTAGACAATGGCGGTCCGAAGGCAGAACAAAGAGGAAACAAGTAGCTAGCTCTTCTCTCCATTGTTAAGCGTCTTGAGGAGGTAAAACTTAACTTTTCCAAGACAATAACCGGCTATGTCCAGTGGAGCGGTAGATAGATAGTGCTTGCACTGACAGCTTTCGATCTGGTCAACCCAATATATATCTGAGATAATCCTTCGAATGAACCCTTCTCCAGTAGATATTGGTACACTCTGATCCCAGGTGGTTTCTAAGACCACAATTGGGTATTACGCGATAAAGGCTGATTGCTCTACCAAACTAAAAAGCCCTATGGTCAGCGCAAAATAATATATGTTGAATTTCTAAGATGTAATTTAAAATTGATGATGCTCCAACGGTCGGGAAAGGGGGTCAAACCAACTTAGGTCACCGCGTGGTCTTAACGCGATACACTCGTGGTGGACTAGACTGGGAGATCGAGGTTAGAATCTTGGTCGGGTGTACTGGAGTTGGTTTTTTTCCCACTCTACCTCTTGTCTCCCACGAAAATGCGGGTACACTCTCAATAAATATAGTTCTCCTTATCCCTAAACCATTGGAGTATTTAGTATTTTAGCACAAGCATAACGGGTAGTAGGACGCTGTGCTAAATAGAACAACTTTAAGTTGGTGATGTAGATGACTCAAGTTAATGACAGTGTTTTTGTAGTTTTTATATTAAAACTTTTTTTTTGTCAGAGTTAATAAAATATTTCTCCAGTAGAAACGTAAAGTTTAATTTTCTTCACATGGTGATATCAACAGTTGTTGAATATCTGTCATGAGCAAAGCGGCATTAGATGCGAATTTCTTAA
Source organism: Timema shepardi (assembly GCA_902151425.1). Classification (NCBI taxonomy): domain Eukaryota; kingdom Metazoa; phylum Arthropoda; class Insecta; order Phasmatodea; family Timematidae; genus Timema; species Timema shepardi. The sequence goes on along the minus strand of CABFVX010002288.1, from coordinate 82,906 downwards.
ATGATACTACCCGTTCGGGTTATACGCACTTACGCTAATGTGTAATGGTAGGGTGATTGTGAGATGAAATGGAGAACCTACAGTTTAACGTGGAATCCGAACCACGGTGGAGGCCTGGCATTCCCCACATTCACAAGATGTCTTGTCAGAGGTGAAGGAAGGGTTTGGTAATCAGATAAATCTGTGCCGGGACCGAGGATTGAACCCCGGCCGCCAGCACAGAAGTCCGACACCTTACCCCTATACCGGCAGGTCACTCTTTTAAATGAATAGAAAAGGTCATCATCAAAACTCTAGGACAACCTTTTCAGATGCTTAAAACTACTAAGATAACCACACGAAGAAAATTGAACTCTATTTCTCTACTGAATAAATATTTTATTCATGTTGGCCAAAAAGATGTTTAGCTATAAAAACTGCAAAAACACTGCCCTTACCTCGCATTTCCTCCACCCATATTTTAAGGGGGCATCTTACCAGAGTGGTGGTAGGGACGCACACTCTAGAACCGGTGTGGACAAACCTGTCTCCGTTTGCCACAAGTGGCGAATTTGATCTTGCCAGCTCTCACAGTAAAATAACCTTTTTCCTGTCGTCGTGTTCTGGTTGTAACAGGATATTTCCTGCATATCGTTGGAAGTAATTACACATACGTATTGAGTTAAGATATCCAGCCAATGTTTATGCTTCTTGTCGGACAAAATAATTGTCAAATCTCTTATCAAATTGTCTTTTGTTTTCAATCTGAACATTTTAATTATTTGCTTTTGAAGCAGTTGTAACCGAGTAGCCAAAGTGTACATGTTTTGAAAAAAATGTCTTCAAACAAGAGTTTTAAATGTTCGATAATTGAGAAACCTATCTTCTCAATTTTTACACAGTGTGGCTAATCTCACTTCTCATCCCCCACATCTGTGGCTACAGTGGAAGATATGTCGCCCACGTCTGAAATAGAAGTTTAGTAATACCATGTTATTTAAGAAGTTTTCTTTTATTTCAAAATATGGTTAGCACTAATATGGAGGTGGAAGTTACCAACATTTTTATATAGGATAAAATATCTTACAATGCAACATTGCAAGTTTTCAGTTATATTTCAAATTCTTCAGGCATGTATTTCTTTTTAATATATCTAAAGTAGTCCCATGGCTTATTTGGTGCTGACTGACAGCTTTAAAAAGTTACCAGACCAAATTACGTATCCTTACGCTGAACCAGATGATCCGCAAAAACATGTTTTTAGCAGATGTAACTTCTGACATTCAAAATTTAGGTATATACCTGGATTTTGACTGTCAGAAGTCGGATGTGAGTTGTCAGTCAGCACCAAAGAAGCCATGGGGCTACTGTATTTGTGTTTTATATGCTTTATATGTGTGTCTTTATATAAAAAAGGAATATTTACGAACATTTAAAACAATATGTAACTGTTGAAGTGTGAATAAGTGAGAAGTGTTAAAAAGTGTAGTAAGAAATGAAGAGAGGAGTGTGTTTGGTCCTACCTAGGCATAACCTAACTATCCTTTCAGGTTGGCTTTCTTCCCGAGGACTTACTTTACATTAATCTACAGTATTTATACTTTCTTCCCGAGGACTTACTTTACATTAATATACAGCATTTATACTTTCTTAACGATTACTTACTTTACATTAATCTACAGTATTTATACTTTCTTCCCGAGGACTTACTTTACATTAATCTACAGTATTTATACTTTCTTCCCGAGGACTTACTTTACATTAATCTACAGTGTTTATACTTTCTTCACGATGACTTACTTTACATTAATCTACAGTATTTATACTTTCTTCCCGAGGACTTACTTTACATTAATCTACAGTATTTTTACTTTCTTCCCGAGGACTTACTTTAAATTAATCTACAGTATTTATACTTTCTTCCCGAGGACTTACTTTACATTAATCTACAGTATTTATACTTTCTTCCCGAGGACTTACTTTACATTAATCTACAGTATTTATACTTTCTTCACGGTGACTTACTTTACATTAATATACAGTATTTATACTTTCTTCCCGATGACTTACTTTACATCAATCTACAGTATTTATACTTTCTTCACGGTGACTTACTTTACATTAATCTACAGTATTTATATTTTCTTCACGATGACTTACTTTACATTAATCTACGGTATTTATACTTTCTTCCCGATGACTTACTTTACATTAATCTACAGTATTTATACTTTCTTTACGATGACTTACTTTACATTAATCTACAGCATTTATACTTTCTTAACGATTACTTACTTTACATTAATCTACGGTATTTATACTTTCTTAACGATTACTTACTTTACATTAATCTACGGTATTAATACTTTCTTCCCGATGACTTACTTTACATTAATCTACGGTATTTATACTTTCTTCACGAGGACTTACTTTACATTAATCTACGGTATTTATACTTTCTTCCCGATGACTTACTTTACATTAATCTACGGTATTTATACTTTCTTCACGAGGACTTACTTTACATTAATCTACAGTATTTATACTTTCTTCACGAGGACTTACTTTACATTAATCTACAGTATTTATACTTTCTTCACGATGACTTACTTTACATTAATCTACAGTATTTATACTTTCTTAACGATTACTTACTTTACATTAATCTACGGTATTTATACTTTCTTAACAATTACTTACTTTACATTAATCTACGGTATTTATACTTTCTTCCCGATGACTTACTTTACATTAATCTACGGTATTTATACTTTCTTTACGATGACTTACTTTACATTAATCTACAGTATTTATACTGTCTTCACCGTTTTACCATAAACTAATTTTTTTTAATAGAAAAACTTATCAATATGTATATATAGGATTTACAAACCTTATTTTTTTTTTAAATTTATATTTCGAAAAAAAATTGTATTGACTTTGTCATATAAAATTAAATAGCTTTACATTTTAACTTTTATGATTTACAATTTTTAGAAAAGTATCAACTTGTCTTTATTGGATTAACACTCAAGTTAAGACAGGTAACTTTTTTTTTATAATCTCACACTGTGTTCCCAATAGAATTAAAAAATTTAAATTTTGACCAGATTAAGTTAGTTTGTTTTCAAATACACCACAACAACCTCTGTGGTCTAGTGCCCAGAGCTCCTGGTTGTAGATCTAATGGTTCCGGGATCGATCACCGGCGCTTCCAATATTTTCCCATGAAACGGTGAGTTCATCAAGGTCAACCCAGCCTGACGAGGAAAAAGTGAGGAGCTACTTGATTAAATAGTTAGGCTTCGGTATAGAAAACTGAGATTACCATCTGGAGGGTCTCGTTGTGCTGACCACATGACACCCTACATCCGTAAATGTTGGCACTATCGTAGCTAGGGGCGGCGGCCGCTCGGTCGATAAAGATTAATCGTGGTATTACACTGGTTTTTTTTAAGTTTTTTTTTCAACGACACGGTGACCTGGCGGTCTAGGGGTATGGTGTCAGGCTTCTGTGCTGGCTGCCGGGGCTCAATCCTCGGTCGCGGCACAGATTTATCTGATTACCAAACCCTTCCTTCACCTCTGACAAGACATATTGTGAATGTGGGGAATGCCAGGCTTCCACCGTGGTTCGGATCCCACGTTAAACTGTAGGTCCTCCATTTAATCTCACAATCACCCTACCATTACACATTATCGTAAGTGCGTATAACCCGAACGGGTAGTAAGACGCGGTGCTAATAATAATAATATTTTCAACTACGTTTCAAGTGAAATCTTACAGTTTTGAACGAATTAAATGTTTAGAATAATAGGCCTATACATTTACTTCCCTCAACAAATCTAGTGTTTTCTTTTTAACAGATTCATATATTTTAAGATAATTGAGGATTGTTTTAGGGCTTTCGAAGCTTCAGACTTGCTATTCCCATTCCCTTTCGAGTAGCCAGCACCCTTAGCTACTCAATTATTCAGGTTCTAGCCCCACAAAGTAGTGTTTTTTTTAAATTGGCAATGTGGATCGTGCCAATGTTTTCAAAAGGTAAGTCTGTAATTACAAAGGTTTATTTGTGTTATTTATAATTGAGTTAATCCTCTTCTTCTATTTACGAGTAATAAACCTCATTTTCGTGCCAAAGGTTATCTGGTACATATTTTTTTACATTACATTTGGAATGAAATGTGAGTATTTACACGACGCTTTAATTTTTGTGTCAAGAACTAACGCCCTAATAGACCATTTTCTTCTAGGGCTAAGATATATATGTTTTATACAGCATGTTGTTCAAAAGACTTATACAACTATAAAAATAAATATATAATATTAGTAAAATTTATAAGCACCACTGTAATAAGCCAATAATTATGTATATATTTTTGTGTGTGTGTGTTTTATCCCTGCTTTTTCCTACCTGTACAGATTACACGCAAGTGTTGACATTTGACTTTTTTTTAATCATTATATAACATTACAAATATGCTAAATATTTAACAAATATTCTATGATATAAATTATTTTTAGTACCCGGTTATGTCCCACTTAATGACCGCATGGTCAAACGTGCTACTTTAGTGTTATTACTATTATTAGTAGTAGCACCGCGTCTTACTACCTGTTCGGGCTATACGCACTTACGCTAATGTGTAATGGTAGGGTGATTGTGAGATGAAATGGAGGACCTACAGTTTAACGTGGAATCCGAACCACGGTGGAGGCCTGGCATTCCCCACATTCACAAGATGTCTTGTCAGAGGTGAAGGAAGGGTTTGTTAATCAGATAAATCTATGTCGGGACTGAGGATTGAACCCCGGCCGCCAGCACAGAAGTCTGACACCTTACCCCTAGACCGCCAGGTCACCATCCCTACCTGTACAGATTAAATGCAAGTGTTGAAATTTGACTTTTTTTTTATCATTATATAACACTACAAATATGCTAAATATTTAACAAATATTCTATGATATAAATTATTTTTAGTACCCGGTTATGTCCCACTTTGATGACCGCATGGTCAAACGTTCTACTTTCGCGTTAAGACTAGACTGCTGATAACTGAAAGATTGAGGTTCGAATCTTGGTCAGGTGTACTGAGGGTGGTTTCTCAAGAATGATTTCCCACTCTCCCTCTACCCAAATGCGAGTACAATTCTTGTATTTATAACCTTCCTAAGCCCTAGAACAATTAGCGTAATGTGTGCTTATATTTGTAGCCTGGATGGGTAGTAGGACACGGGTATTAAAAAAAAACACCCACACATCCGTGGTTACATGGTCCAAGGAGTCACATTCATTAGAGTCTTATGTACGGGAGGTTTGCGATCGAATCATGGTTGTGTGTTTGAAAGGTTTTTTTCCCTAAATTTTTTTCCCGCGATCCCTCCGCGCAAATAGGCGTAAATTTCTTATAAATCATACCTAGTTCATTATTAACCCAATGGAGTAAATATGTGGATTTCTCTAATGAAGACACACAATAGAAAAACAAACATTAACAATATTATGTTGATATACAGTCCAATTTTGAAAAAAAGAGCCTTATCTGATTAGATCAAATTTCACGTACCCTTACTTGAATCGTGTGGTCTGAAGCCGCTAATTTTTGATATTAATATAAATTTCTATATTATGATTATTATTATTAACACCACGTCTTACTACCCGTTCGGGTTATACGCACTTACGCTAATGTGTGGTGGTAGGGTGATTGTGAGATGAAATGCAGGACCTACAGTGTAACGTGGAATCCGAACCACGGTGGAGGCCTGGCATTCCCCACATTTACAAGATGTCTTGTCAGAGGTGAAGGAAGGGTTTGGTAAACAGATAAATCTCTGCCGGGACCGAGGATTGAACCCCGGCCGCTAAATTTCTATAAAATAACACTAATAATATAGTGTAATGTTATAAATGCTTGCCGCAAAAATGTGGTGGATACATGGGGGGGGGGATTGTACACCCACCCGTATATTGATTAATCAAGAATATTGAAACCAATACCTTAATTCTGTAAAGAATGAATGAATAATATCTCCCTTGCCTTGTATCCTATCACCTAATCAATAACTCACTCAACTTAGCTCTAATGTGTAGAAAAGCAGTGACGTAGAACTTAAAATATTTATTAATTAGATTACTAATTAGGGCCTAATATAATAACCAGTTATTTGTATACAAATGAAAAATCTATTAATGCTAACATATTTTGTGCTCATATACATATATATTATTTTTATTGTGACACTGACTTTTGTTTTATTTTATTTTTGTATTGAAATTAAAATTACAAATATTATAAGTCAAAATTGTGTGTATTTTACTCGTTTTTATATTATTATTTAATTAATTAATTTAAATTATTATAGCTAGCAATATTTCTACTAAAACCAATATAAAATCAAATCTTGATTATTTAAATTTTTAAAATTATTAAAGTTATACTTGAAGGAGCTTTATGAAAAACCAATCTCCCCCTTCCTTTCCCCTACTTCACCCTACTAACAAAAGGTCCTTGATCAACCCTTGCACAAAAAATAAAATATATTTATGTTTTTAAAGATACTATTCTTGAAAATAAAAAAAATTGAACTTTAGAATTATTCTATGAACAAATTATAGAGGATTAATGAGTTAAATATTTGAAAAATTATGTAAAAAAAAACCCGGTTTAAATTAGTAATTCAATTCATTTATAGATAAGAGGCAGTCAAGACCTATGCGCGATACAATAGACCGACTATATCGTCGACAGAAAGGCGTGGGTCGGCTTATTATCTTTTCGTCTTATGTCAGCCGCAGAGCCGTTCGTTCGTTGACAGATATTTCCGTCGCAAAGTGATAAACTTTTAAGAAGTTCAGAGTGAAGGCGGTGGTCGGTCCAAGGAAAAGGAAATAGTACTTAACTTCAAAAGGTAAAGAGCACCGACTCCATCCTATTAAAGAAATTCCAGCTAAAGAGGGACCAAGCGATTCAGAAACTTCAGTTCAATCTGTAGAGAAAGTTAAAGCATAAAATTAGCTTGATTCTATCCTAATTTGAAAAATAAAAATAAAAAAAATAGAGGGAAGAAAATCGATTCAAGCTAAATTGAACACGAGTAAGTTACTAAGATAAGATTTCGAGAAAGAGTTGAAAAACATCCGAAAAAAAAAAACCCCACCCTCGGTAAAAGGCGATAGGCTTTTGAACTTCAATTTAAAAGCACTTTATGAAATGACTTTTTTTTATCAGCACACGATATTTATGATAATTTAAATCTTAGATTAGTCACAACATCCAGAGCTCTTGACTGTTAATTATTCATCATTGTGAAAGGAGAAATTCACATTTCACGAATTTTTTTTTTTACCTTGCTGGGAATCAAACCCGTGCCACGTGGTCTAACGCGCTATTCTCTTGTAAGGCTAGACTGCCGATGACGAGTAGATCGGGGTTCGAATCTCACTTGGGTGTATTGAGAGTCCTCAGTCCCGGCACAAATTTATCTAATTACCAAACCCTTCCTTCACCTCTGACAAGACATCTTGTGAGGGTGAGGAATGCCACGTTTCTACCGTGGTTCGGATTCCACGTTAAACTGTAAGTCCTCCATTTAATCTCACAATCACCCTACCATTACACATTAGCTTAAGTGCGTGTACCCGAACGGGTAGTAAGACGTGGTGCTAATAATAATAATAATAATAATAATGTATTGAGAGTATTTTTTTCAAAAATTAGTTTTCTACCCTTCCTCCACGCAAATGCGGGTACACTTCTTCTAAATATAGTCTTCCTAATCCTTCAATTCGGTACATAATCGTAGAACCAAAACAGGCAATAATAATACAAGTTGCTAAATAAATTTTCTAAACAAAAGATTTACTAAAATTTGGGGCATCCTTCTAAACACATCTATATTTCTGTCCTACAAACATTTTGAGAGCCAAGGAATCACATTTCGATGAAATCTTGATACGGGAAAGTCCGGAAATTGGCGCAGTCCAAGACGGAACCGTATTTTCTCTTTTTGAGAGCAAAACCTTTTACGTTACCATTCTTGGCAAGGACGATATTTGGGGTATAAAGATGTTCACTACTCTTCTTTAAAATATATATATAGCTCTAAGCACATAATGCTATATATATATAGCTCCAAGCACATAGTGCTCGGTTTAAAAGACTGCCATATATATGTTTTAAATGTATCCTCTAAAATAGCGAAATGGGAAACACAATAAATGTATTTGTGTTTGAATAAATGAGAAGAATCTAATACTTTCATTCTTACTGTACGTGACCTATAGCATGGTTCTGCTCCCACATCTAGCTCAGTCGTTAACATGTCTATAGCATGGTGCTGCTCCGACACTTAGCTCAGTCGTTAGCATGTCTATATTCTAAGGGTGCTGGGTTAGATTACCGGCATGACCTGGAAATATATAATTAGTTGAATGGGGATTTTCTCTTTTCAAAGTGACGAATTAACGACCAGAGGGCTGGATGTTGTGTTAGTTTTGTATTTAAACTAGCTTATAATTCGTGTGCTAAACAGTCAGATCAGAAAGTGCACACTAAATACCTCAAATAATAAAAACACCATTATGATAAATACCTTTTTCTAAATTATATAAATGGGAGATAAAATAAATTCATTTGTGTTTGAATTAATTAGGAAAACAATTTTGGTTACTTTACGACAATCGGAGTGCTTTTAACAACATGCCTTGAGGGAAAGGAGTGTAGGAGGGAGCTTTGGAAAAATTGCACCCAAATTAGCGTAGCGAGAGTATAGAATAATCAAGTTAAAATAACATGTGAAAGACTCCTTGTTGTTTTTAGGAAGGGATTCAAACCCGGATCTACCATCAATGGCAACCAAGTAAGAATTTGATTCTAACACCTTTGACCCCTCGTCCACAGTTGTGGAGGGTATAATTTCAATAGTCGTGGATATCCGGTCTAAAGTGGCGTCATTCCGAGCCGGATAGCGGTAAAACCGGATAATACGTAATCCAAGTGTAAATAATTTTCATTATGGGTTTGCCTACTCTTTTTAATTTTCACAAAACATTTATTATTATTATTATTAGCACCGCGTCTTACTACCCATTCGGGTTATACGCACTTACACTAATGTGTGATGTTAGGGTGATTGTAAGATGAAATGAAGGATTTACAGTTTAACGTGGAATCTGAACCACGGTGGAGGCCTGGAATTTCTCACGTTAACAAGATGTCTTGTCAGAGGTGAAGGAAGGGTTTAGTAATCAGATAAATCTGTGCCGGAACCGAGGATTGAACCCCGGCTGCCAGCACAGAAGTCCGACACTTTAACCCTAGACCGCACAAAACATTTAATTTTGTTTGAATAGTATCTTCCCATTTTCTGATTGCGATGTAATATAGGAATATAATAATTCCAGGGGGACAATACAAATTAAAATATAATTTAAAAAAAATCTTTACTATACAGTACTTTAACGAAACTAATAGTCCGAAACTATTGTTAATGCATTTTAGTGGGGATATTCCCTCATAGATATCATATTCTGAAAATTGAAAAATGACACCTGGACACGGATTCGATTCCCGTGTCCAGGTGTCATTTTTCAATTTTCAGAATATGATACAGTACTTTATTTTGGAAATGGAACATCAGCTAAAAAGCAAGAACAAGTGAAAACAGAACGTCAAATGGATTACATTATAATTTCAGTAAACGTTCCACAGTGGATATGTAATAGTTGGCTTATTTTAAAACACATGTTAACACCGAAAACTGAGCCGGATAATCTAAGGCTGGATAATCACGATTTCAGTGTAGTTATCTTCAACATATTAAGAGGAATGCCTGCCCAAGCTCTCGTTTTCATTTTAATGGAGAACATTGAAAGTGCACAAGAAGTAAAATATAAAAATATTAATAAAAATAGGCGCATGGGGAAAAAACTGCGCAATGTGGTGACATAGCAAATAGCTTGTTCTCACAATGATGGTGGACATGAGCTATCACGTTGAATGTAATAATTCTCCAAAATATAAACGGCAAACGGTAATAACTTTTCATTATTTGGTGTTAGCTTAGGTAAGGTTAGGTAAGGTTAGGTTGTTCCGATGTCAACAAGTGGTGTTGCTATATGGGACTCAGAGACTGCAAACAGTGGTGCACTTCTGATAAACTCTAAAACAGTTACACACTTTATGACTGCACAATTTAAGGGCGTAGTCATGTTGTCGACGTCTATAAATACCTTGTTATTTATTAAGCGCTTAGCTTTTTTATTGTAGTTAACGCCAACATGGATATGATTGTTACTAACATGTCACTATAGGATTTTTAAAAAAATCTTTAATTATTTAAATTACATTTTTTAATCCTGAAATTTTAAATCGGTTCATTATCAACAAAGTATTATATACAAACCCGCCTTGGTGGCGTAGTTGAATAACGCGTAACGCGCTTGTCGTGTTGAGCTTGCCTGCTGAGGACGGGGAGATCGAGCTTCGAATCTCGGTCGGGTGAACTGGGGATGGTTTTTCCTAAAAGGTTTTCTACTCTTCCTCCACGCAAATGCGGGCTCGTTTCCTCTAATTCAACCTTCCCAATTCCTAATCCTTTAGCGTAATTAGTACTTAAAAGCGTATAACCCGAACGGGTAGTAAGACGCGGTGCTAAATATTATTATTATTATTATTATTATATACAATGTCGCGGTTGTGAGATAAAATTAAATCTATGGCTATAAATATAGATCCAGCCTTCCTCTAACAAATAAACAACTATTTTATTATATCGGTCACAAAATTAAAATTAAAAATAATTTAGGATATTTTTTTTTAGTTTCTTTTGAACTGTAATTTTCACAACACAGCATTGTGTTATCGCATTAGAAGTAGGTGGTGCCCTCAAGGTGGTCACATAAAAGATATTTTCTTTAAAATTAATCAACAAGAGTTATTCTTCTTTGAGAAAATTTCAAATGCCTTTTTATCGAAATGAAAAAAAAAAAAAATTGTTTCAGTAGCTTTAATTGTATCTAAATTTATTTGCCATTTAAAAGAGGCCGCGGGGTCTAGATTAGAGAAAATATATGGTTTGGAATATATTAAGCTTGGTTTTAATATAAAATATACCTCGTGGCTATCTGTGGGAACCGCAATTTGTGATAGGGCGTTTTAATGCAGGTGTTCTCTATGAGTTAAATGTCCGAAAAATAAATTTGCACAAGGACCGACGTAGTGTTTTAAATTATGAATACTAAATATCTGAACTTAAATATCTATAAAAAAAAGAATAAAAGGCAAGTCATTTGTAATGAAATTTATGTGGCCTACCTTTTTTTAAAACATTACATTGATGATAATAATGTCTATTCTATTCACCCTGAGATATTACAAGCTTATCTTGCTTATTTATGTTATGTTTCTGCTTATATGATATGACCATAGTGCAGCCCTTAAGGCGGGGGTATAAGGGATACCAGAAAACCAGTTTTTTCTTGGCAGTTTTTATATCAATACTTTTTTTTGGATCAACTCAAATTAAATTTTGATCCACTTAAATACTAGTGAGATTATTTTATAAGTAGTGAATTAAATTCAGGATTACTATTTAATACATTTACATTTTAAAACTTTTAAGATTAATTCATAAGAATTTTAATCAGTAAAATTAACTTAAATTTTAGTATGATTCTTTCAAAAGACCCAACTAGTTTGCCTAGTATTCTAACGCGCTAGTTTCTTGTTGAGCTAGTCTGCCGAGGACGGGGAGATTGAGGTTCGAATCTCACTTGGTGTGAACGGGAGGTAGGTTTTCCTAAATTGTTTTCCACTCTCCCTCCACACAAATGCTTTTTCACTTTTTCTGTATTCAACCTTCCCAATTCCTAACCCATTAGTGTAATTAATACTTAAGCGTATAAACAGAACGGGTAGTAAAACGTGGTGCTAAATTAAAATGTTTAAGAGTAGTGAATTAAATTTAGGAGAAGGCCTACTACTTAAGGTGCGGCCGCAGGGTGCGCAAGTATTTTTACAGTTTTTATAGAATTGAATTTTTTTAACCAAATTAAATCAAGTAAATCTCCAGTAACAACATAGAGTTTAGTTTTCTGCACATGCTAAAATCAACAGATCTTGAATATCTGTCAAGGGTGTCCTGGAATTTTGTAAAAGCGTTTTCTATTTATTTAAAAAGTTTTGACAAAATTCCAGGACACCCTTGACATACATTCAAGATCTGTTGATATTAGCATGTGCAGAAAACTAAACTCTATGTTACTACTGGAGATTTACTTGATTTATTTTGGCCAAAATAGTTGAATGCTATAAAAACTGTAAAATTACCTGTGCTTCCTTTTGACACACCTTAATATATTTTACATTTTAAGACTTTTGAAATTAATTTATAAGAATTTTAATCAATAAATAAATTTCCTTTACTTGGTGATATAATTTGTTGAATATCTTTCAAGTTTGTCGTGGAATTTAATGACAACTTTTCCCCTTCAATTAAAAAGTTCTTCCTATAACTCTGCTATGCTCATGACAGATATTCAACAACTGTTGATATCACCATATAAAAACAATCTAAACTCTATTGTTTCCACTGGAGCTATATTGTATCTATTTTTTTTCAAATCAACATTTTGTTATAAAACAACAAAAAATACTGCACTTAACTCGTTTTCCTGCATGGTAGAGCACTGGGATTCAATGAGGACGTTTAGAAGTTCAGTATTAATTAAAAAGTTGTTTAATATTTTTAAAATATCGCTTTCAACAAAATGCAGGGTAAAATAATCAGAATGTTTTTGACTAGTTAAAAAGTTCAAAGTTTAAAAAAAAATCAATGAAGCTGTACGTTAAAATGTGTACTTCTGAGATTAAAAAAAAATGTTATCCAGTTTTTTTTTAATCAAATAAAGTCATGTTTGATAGGTTCACAATATACATTTTTAATGTAATATGGGATATTTTTTATATGATTTTATGTAAGCTATCCCTTCTTTTATTAGAAAAAAGAGTTTAAACTTAAAGTTTAAACATTTTAACTATTCAGAACTTTCCCCTACATTTTGTCGAAAACATTAAAAAAATATATCAAACCACTTCATAAATAGTTTTAGATTTCTAAATTGGAATAGAGGACCAAGGGTGACCTGGTGGTCTAGGGGTAAGGTGTCAGACTTCTGTACTGGCGGCCGGGGTTCAATCCTCGGTCCCGACACAGATTTATCTGATTACCAAACCCTTCCTTCACCTCTGACAAGACATCTTGTGAATGTGTGGAATTCTAGGCCTCCACCGTGGTTCGGATCCCACGTTAAACTGTAGGTCCTCCATTTCATCTCACAATCACCCTACCATTACACATTAGCGTAAGTGCGTATAACCCGAACGGGTAGTAAGACGCGGTGCTAATAATAATAATAATAATAATAATAATAATAATAATAGAGGACCAACTAACGCATTACCAACTCAATATAGAGAAGTTACTTTACGCAAATGTATGTACAATTCTCCCGTAGCATTGGCCAACTTGTACAGGGTGGGACGGAAACAATTATACGATCACCCTCCTCGGTGGCGTAGTTGGCTAACGCGCTAGTCATGTTGAGCTCGTACTGCCGAGAACGGGGAGATAGAGGTTCGAATCTTGGTCGGGTGAACTGGGAGGGGTTTTTCCTTACATGGTTTTCCACTCTCCCGCCACGCAAAAACGGGTTCACTTCCTCTAATTCAACCTTCCCAATTCCAAACCATTAGCGTAATTAGTACTTAAAATCTTAAAACCCGAACGGGTATTAAGACGCGATGCAAAATATTAAATTAAATTTAAAAAACTTATACGATCTATGCTGAGGAGAATGATGGACAACGTGCAGAGGTTTGGCTGACGTCCAGTGGAACTCAGCAGAGTGACATTATCTACAAAAAAATTAAAGTGTTGTATTATGTAATTTTATTTTATTTAGTAAGTGAATATTTACGTTTAAATTAAAGTGTTAATTTTCAAGTTACTAATCGTCTAACTGTTTGGGCTCCACCCTGTACAATAAGTTCAGGGTGCCGCGAGAATTTCAAGACAAAGAAAAGTGTGCCGTGAGCAAAAAAAAAAAGTTGAGAATCTCTAGTCTAGACAAATCGATCTACCGCAAGTTCTCAAAGAACTGGCACTGGTCCAGGTCAAATTTCATCATGCTATGGGTGACCACACCCCTAATCGGTGGTCACATAGTTTAAGGTGTCAGTCTCTGAATATTGTTGGTGACGCGAAGGTCGTGGCTCAAATCCCGGTTGGGCGTACAGGCAGTGATTTTCCCCTAAACGGTTGTCCACAAATATTCCTCCAAGCAAGTGCTGGCACATTTCATCTCGGTTATTCTTTCACTTCCCCCACATAATTAGTGTAAATATATCAATATCTGGGGTGGGTAGTAAGACGTGGAGCATAAAAAACAAGAGAAAATCAATCGTTGATAAGGCGGGTACTACAATGTCTTATCTCTTTTATAAAAGTTATTTGATAAAATAAATATGATATGACTTTAACAATCCATCTAAGATATGTTACAAATTATAAGATATATTTTGTAATAGCTTAGGCACCAAGATTCTATCAAAGTAAATGGCAGAATTTGTATAGCGAAAAAGCGTGTTGGGCTCGACCGCCAAGGACGGGGAGATCGAGGTTCGAATCTCGGTCGGGTGAACTGGGGGTGGTTTTTCCTCAGTGGTGTTCCACTTTCCCTCCACGCAAATGTGGGTTCACTTCCTCTAATTCAACCTTCCCAATCCCTAATCCATTAGAGTAATTAGTACATAAAGCGTATAAACCGAACGGGTAGTAAGACACGGTGCTAAATATTATTATTATTATTATTATTACTATAGCGAAAAAGTAGTTAAAAATGTAACTGTTCAAAATGAACATCTTTTTTTCTACCACACAATCTTACCACTTGTAACTTTTCTTAAATGTATTTATTTTTAATTAACGGAGCAACTTTAGCTATAAACTTTTTTTAAATTTCACGCTTAAATTGATTCCGTATATTTACCTTCAAATTCTTTTAGGTAGATGATCGTTAATTAATATTGCCCAAAGTACATCGTAGAAACTTTGAAATAAACGTGACGTGATGTATAATTTTTTTTCAAACAAATCAAAATGGCTTCGATACTTACATAATATTTGTTATTAATAATTTTTATTTATTTTAATAATTGAGTATGACATTATAAAATTGCTATTAAATACTTTGGTTTGCTCGACAATTATCAGAGGGTGTTTGTACGAATGGAAATGTGTGGTCAACATGTTCAGACACCCGCTTCAGTGGTCGTATGGTCTGAGGCGTTGCTCTCGTTCTAAACAAGACTGCTGATGACCAAAAGATCGTGGTTCTAATATCGATCGGGTGTACCTAAGGGCGGTCTAAGCTTACCGACAAAAGGAATGGGCCTGTTGTAAGATACAACACACAGTAATAAGTTATTGGTTTTATAAAAATGTTCTTGGGTGACCTGGTGGTCTAGGGGTAAGGTGTCAGACTTCTATGCTGGGGGTCCGGGGTTCAATCCTCGGTTCCGACACAGATTTATATGATTACCAAACCCTTCCTTCACCTCTGACAATACATCTTGTGAATGTGAGGAATGCCAGGCCTCCACCGTGGTTCGGATTCCGCGTTAAACTGTAGGTCCTCCATTTCATCTCACAATCACCCTACCATTACACATTAGCGTAAGTGCGTATAACCCGAACGGGTAGTAAGACGCGGTGCTAATAA
>CABFVX010002288.1:52012-62014 GCA_902151425.1 Timema shepardi | reverse complement strand
TCTTACATCAGCACGTTAGCAATATAAGTGTCAGAGGCTCGAAGTAGGTCCGCTCGCCTTGATGTCATCCAGACAGTCAATCATCTACTAACCCCCCCCTCCCCCTTCCTTCTCTTATTCCCGTGGTTCCCATGACTACCACTAGACCATATACCTTCCTTGAAACTGGTGGGATCAAGATGTTTTATGTGTTTTTTATTGGAGCAATATCGGGAGGGAGAATTCTGTTGCGAGTGAAGTAGGGGCTGCAGCTCTGCTGTATTTACAGGCGTGTGTGTATGTGAACAGTAAGTGTATGTGTATAGAGTATGTGTGTATGGGTCAAGTATGTGTGTGGGTAAAGTATGTGTGTTAAAATATGAGTGTGTAGGTAAAGTATGTATGTGTGTAGAATATATGTGTAGCTAAAGTATGTATGTGTGTAGAATATATGTGTAGCTAAAGTATGTATGTGTGTAGAATATGTGTTTAGCTAAAGTATGTATGTGTGTAGAATATGTGTGGATAAAGTATGTATGTAGGTGGGTAAAGTATGTATATGTGTAGAATATGTGTGGGTAACGTACGGATGTGTAAAGTACGTGTTCGTATGTGTGTTAAAGTGTGTGTGTAGAGTATGTGTATAAAGTATCTGTATGTAAAGTATGTGTGGGTAGATTATGTGTGTTTAGGGAGTATGTGTAGAGTATTTGAATACTGTATTTGTGTGTAGATCATGTGTGTAGCGTATGAGTGTGTAGATCATATGCATGTATGAAGAGTATGTGTATAGAACACTATACACCTTTCGGTTTATAAGCGTAAGTACTAACCACGCTAATATTTTAGCGATGGTGATGGTTGAATTTAAAGGAAGTGTACCAGCATTATACGTGGAGGGAAGGTCAAGCCTCATTTAGGGAAACCCACCCTTAGTGCACCCGACCAGGATTCCAACCCCGATCTCCCAGTCATCGGCAATCCTGTCTATTGGGAGAGGGACAACTTAGACCATTGGACTGCTTAAGTGGGTAATTTTACGTAATTACAATGACATAAATTTTGGGGTTTGAATCCGTACTAAGTTATAATGAGGGTGTTTTTATCTTGAATGATTTCACACTATTCCTCTACACAAATGGTAGTAAACTCAGTTTATCTTGAAAGGTGACATCTTACCTTGACTGATTACACCATAGCCCTACCATAATGTAACCCATCAAGGTAAGCTTACTTAATAATAAAAGTAATATTTAGCACCGCGTCTAACTACCCGTTCGGGTTTAACGCTCTAAGTCCTAGTTACTCTAATGGATTAGGAATTGTAAAGGTTGAACTAGAGGAAGTGAACCCGCATTTTAGTGGAGGGAGAATGGAAAACCATTTAGGAAAAACAACCCCCAGTTCACCCGACCGAGATTCGAACCTCGAACTCCCCGTCCTCAGCAGTCGAGCCCAACACGACAAGCGCGTTAGCCAACTACGCCACCGAGGCGGGTGTAAGCTTACTTCTTTTAAATTTCATCCGCCTCGGTGGCGTAGTTGGCTATCGCGCTAGTCGTGTTGAGGTCGACTGCTGAGGACGGGGAGATTGAGGTTCGAATCTCGGTCGGGTGAATTGGGGTTGGTTTTTCCCTAAATGGTTTTCCACTCTCCCTCCACACAAATGCGGGTTCACTTCCTCTAATTCAACCTTACCAATTCCAAATCCATTAGCGTAGTTAGTAGTTAAAGCGTATAAACCGAACGGGTAGTAAGACGCGCTACTAAATAATAATAATAATTATTATTTTAAATTTCCCCTACCTCATCCTTACTTAAATAACCCAGTTATAGATGGATTATAGATGGGTTGTAAGACGAGGGTGGAATTAAAATAAATGGTATGGTGCACTACACAGACTTGATATTATTATTTTTTCTTAATGTAGATACATTTACTAAAAACTAGTAAGATATTTGAAATTAAATAATATACATTGTGGCAGAAACACTCAACCAAAAATATAGAGTGAAATAATAAACACTGTTAAAGAAATATCAATAAACGGGGAACATCCATGCCCACAAAAAAAAAAAGTATAAACATCTATTTGTTCCCTTAAAGAGCTCCGTAAAAATTTATATTTGTTTATAAATTAGAAACTAGTAACTTTATAAAAATATATTTCAATTTAAAATATTTTATTTTCAATAGTACTACAACATTAGGATATATGATCAAAATTTGAAATTTCTGTGAATATAAAATACCCTTAAACTAATTTTCATGGTAAAATGATTTTTCCGTTTGGTTTACAATGTTGAATAATTCTTAAATGCAAAAATATAATCTAAATAGTAAGATCAGAGTTCTAGAAAAAAATAGATTCTATCTCTTTTTGCCCTTCAGTAAATTACTAAAAGGTAATTTTAGGGTCGGATATCTTACCCCAAAAACTCCTCGGGGTAAACTTATGAAAACCAAGCTTTACCCTGATCGGAAAAATTGTTTCGGCTCTAATCTGAGATGCATACAATCAGCCTCACGAAAACCACTTTTTCGGTTTCAAGAGTTTATGAAACATCAAAATGAAAAATAAATTATAGTACGTTTTTTTCTACGATCACAATAATTCTTTTTATGAGGGGGGCGGGTGAGAGAAATTTATAAAAATATTTGTTCTGATAAAGCCGAAGTGTGTCGTCACTGTGCAATAATTATAAGTTGGTACAACTGTTCTCTGAGTAATAGTTTCCCCCCAACTTTATTAGAATACCCCTGCGTTTAACGACATGATAATAAATTTGGCAGTCATGAAATTCAGTACAAAGCGAAACTAGCTGCTTTCAGGATTCGCAGATACCAGAAGAACGCACTTTGAATAAACTTATCGTTTGTTTGTCGTCGAAAGGAGTGTTTGGAAGGGTACTCTTTGTTATATCGTTAAGAAACAAGTTTTCTTTGATAACAACAACAACAACAAATAAATGGTACGCTACGTCACATAGCCTTTCTCTGTCTTTTACCTGAGCATGAATACATTTACTTACAGCTCGCAAGATATGTAAAACGTAATAATAGATACTAGCAAACTCGCGCGTAAGTTAAGTAGTACTTAGGTATATATATATATATATATATATATATATATAAATTTAATAAGGATTTTGTCGGTGACCTGGCGGTCTAGGGGTAAGGTGTCAGACTTCTATGCTGGGGGTCTGGGGTTCAATCCTAGGTCGCGGCACAGATTTATCTTATTACCAAACCCTTCCTTCACCTCTGACAAGACATCTTGTGAATGTGGGGAATGCCGGCCTCCACCGTGGTTCGGATTCCACGTTAAACTGTAGGTCCTCCATTTAATCTCACAATCACCCTATCATTACACATTAGCGTAAGTGCGTATAACCCGAACGGGTAGTAAGACGTGGTGCTAATAATAATAATAATAATAATAATAATAATAATAATAAGGATTCTACCCGCTTCGGTGGTCACGTGGTCTAACGCGCTACTCTCACAATAGACTAGATTGCCGATCACGTTTAGATTGAGGTTCGAAACTCGACTGGGTGTACTGGGGGTGGTTTTCAAAAACTGCTTTTTCCCCTCTCCCTCAACGCAAATGCGGGCAATCCTCTTATAAATATAATCTTCCTAATCCCTAAAAAATCATTAGTTTAATTAGTACATAAGCATATAAACCTGACGGGTAGTAAGTAATGACTCTAGTCAGGTTACTGCTGACCAGTAAGTTGAGTTTGGAACTGAGGAAGAAACTGATGAAATGTTACATTTGGAACATCGCACTTTATGGTGCAGAATCTTGGACTCTTTGGAAAATGGAGAAGAAATACTCGGAGAGCTTTAAAATGTGATGCTGGAGAAGACTTGAGAAGATCAGGTGGACAGACAGGGTGACAAATGAACAAGTCCTAAGAAGAGTGGGTGAGAAGAGATCCATTTTGGATGTGATTCTTCGGCGCAAATCACACTGGATCTGACACATCTTTAAAGAGGTACTGTCTTCTGCACGACGTCATATAAGGCAAGGTTGAGGGAAAGAGGGGCTTGGGAAGACGGAGGATTAAAATATTAGATGGCTTGAAGGAAATAGGAAAATTCTGGGAACTGATGTAGAAGGCAGAGGACAGGGTGCATTGGCGGTCTAATTTCACTGACAATAGGAATGGACCTGTCGTAAGACAGAACACATAATAATAGTAATAATAATACGCTCATAATGGAATAATAGGAGTAGATCTCTCCCAACTTGGTTTCAAAAGTATTTTGGGTATGTAGTTAATATGTTTATTACTATAAACAATTCTAATTTAACAAAACCTAAATTTTCGCGCGACCACAAGTTAAAAAAAAAAGTTGAGATGTTTAATATTATTAAAATAAATGTAATGTAATAAAATTCAGTGGAGTCGTGATTATCCTATACCCAATTATTCTAGGTTCCGTACTATCCAAGATTCTGTAATATCCAAGGTTCCATGTTATCCGAGGTGTTAACACGATTAATGTTTCGTAAGAGTTGTCCGGGAAATGATCCACATTTAACTGGGCCAGTCATCTACAATAGCTCCATGGCTTCTTTGGTGCTGACTGACAGCCCACAGCTGACAGCTGACGGCTTTGAAAAGTTACCAGACCAAATTATGTATCCCTAAGCCGAACCATATGATCTGCAATAACATGTGTTTAGCAGCTGTCACTTCTGACGGTCAAAATGTAGCTATATACCTAAATGTTGGCTGTGAGAAGTCAGCTGTAAGCTGTCAGTCAGCACCAAAGAAGCCATGGGGCTACTATAGTATGAGAAGTGGAGTTAATCATCTGGTGACTCATCGTTTATTGTTTACACTGTACTGTGGTGCCGTCAATATTATTGTCGAGCTAGCTGTTACTTAACGCTAGAGATTAGGTTTGTTGATTTGTTGTAATTTTTTTTTGGGGGGTGGGAGGGAAGGGGTACATGTCATAGACCTCAGTTTTTTTTTATTAGTAGTATAATTATATTTTATATATTGTACTAGTTATTATTATTAGCAGCGTGTCTTACTACCCGTTCGGTTTATAGGCACTTAAGCTAATGCTATAGTTTAACGTGGGATCCGAACCATGGTGGAGGCCTGACATTCCCCGCATTGACAAGTTGTGATTAATACAAGTCTTGTCAGAGGTGAAGGAAGGGTTTGGTAATCAGATAAATCCATGCCGGGACCGAGGATTGAACCCCGGACACCAGCACAGTAGTCCAATACCTTACCCCTAGACCAACAGGTCACCCTACTGTACTCGTAAGGTTTACAAAACAAATGAACACACATTAGGATTTTTATAAGCCAATTCTTACATAGAAATAGGCTGTAGAAATCTTTCTCTTAGGTTGTAATTTAGAGAAGTTAATAGAATCAAATATCTATTTAGATCCTAGAATAAGAAACAATAAAACAATTTTGTAAGGTCAAGTCGATGCAGTACAGTAGCTGATGGTAGAGTGACTGTGTAAACTAGTCAGCGGNTGTCAGACTTCTGTGCTGGGGGTCCGGGGTTCAATCCTCGGTCCCGGCACATATTTATCTGATTATCAAACCCTTCCTTCACCTCTGACAAGACATCTTGTGAATGTGGGGAATGCCAGGTCTCCACCGTGGTTCGGATTCCCCGTTAAACTGTAGGTCCTCCATTTCATCTCACAATCACCCTACCATTACACATTAGCGTAAGTGCGTATATCCCGAACGGGTAGTAAGACGCGGTGATGATAATAATAATAATATTTCTACCTTTCTAGTTCCTACATATAGCGTATACGTGTGATAGTACTTTGAATTCTTAGTTTTGTCAAGTAAAGATGCGACCAGCTTCCCAAAATAGCCTCGAGATCGGCAAGTAAGAAAGGTCGTTAATACCTCATATCTATTTTTAGATTAAATTTTCCAACGTTTGCGCACGTCTTTTAAAAACATTACAATAATTACGTGAAATTTGAGACGTGGCAAACACGTCTCACTACGTATATCTGGTATATTTACCTTTATGTAACGTTCGCTACACGTCATAATGGAAGTGAGAAGACCTCTAAGAATAATATACAGTGTACTGTTACAAAGTTTAATGATCTTGGCGTTGGTGACGCAACTGTTTCTTATGGAAGTTCCCCACCGAGTAAGGTTTCCTAACGAAGATAACTAGTTCTAACGTTCGAAACTTACGGTGTATAACAAAGAGACGGATTCAACTGTTTTATCTTTACAGTTGACGCAGTAGAGGAAACCTTGATAAACTTTCGTACATATAGTTAAAATTCAAAACAAAATACAGAGACGTTACCAAATATTTAACTCTACAATTAATTGACAAAACAATCTCAATGCGTTTCCAAGGAGCTGTCAAAATAGCTGACATATTCTCAACCATATGTTGCGCTTATTTTAAATATTGACAAAATATTAATACGAGTTTGGGGTTTACTGGAATAAGCACAAAACTATTTTCTACAACCCTATCAATACATATACTTATAAACACAGCTTAATTGACATTTTCCATTTTTCTAAGTACAAAAATGTACATATCTCGGTTGATCATTAATTAGCTAAATTCCCAGAAACTAAAGTTAACTAGCATAGGAGCGTAGAATAGATCTTTGTGAGTAGAATGACGCCATTAGTATGGTAAAAAAGGGGCTTCGGGCTCACTTTGTTGAGCAAGATGGCCAACATCAGCCATTTTGAACGTTGACGGCCATTTTAAATTTTGGAAATATTGTGGATATTTTAAATTTTGGTGGGGGAAAGGCTGTGTTGGTGGGTGGGGTCAATGGCGGCTATATTGATAAAAAAAATAGTGAGCTAGAAGCCTCCATTTTGGCCTTATATCATTTAATATGAGGTCACTAAACAAATTGTATTTCCATTTTATTTTCCTCCTTCCCGAGCTGTTCTCCTACTGTCGTAAAGCTCCATCTATGAAAGTTATAAATCACCTTTGTTTCTGGTACCTAAGAATTCCTGCTTAAAGATTTTAGTGCTTTAAATGAGTTTACGCTTCAACTCTGAATGGGATCCTCGAATTATTTAAATCCTTTTTAGTGTACAGGACAAATCACTATTCCCATCACCAATTAATCATTTCCCTTATTGTGCATGATAAAGCACTATTAATACACTTGTGAATATACATTAACATATGTAATTATTGTAGAAATCTTGCATTTTATCCCTCTAAAAGCTTAAAGGTATTGGACTAATCCTTAAACCTACAGCTAAAGCATAGTTAATAAAATGTCAAATATAGTAATCTCTAATTTATTCTGTTAATGAAATGATAATCTACAAAATTATTTTAGAATAACTATTAAAATCATATTTGTTAAAACTAGTCTTATATTTAAATGTACCTTTTCTTTGCATGCGTCATGATAAAATTAACATGAATAATGAGCTCGTATTTTATTTTATTTTAACATTTAAATACAGGTGGAGTTTTTTTTTTCAAAACTTTCTTTTTTTTTTTCTACTGAAACTTCAATTTATCAAGATGAAAGGATGAACCTAAAAAAAAAAAAACGGTGATTTCTCATAATTTTACTTGTTTTAAAATGTGTGACCAACTGCGGGTTTCTAAACTTTTTTTTTTCCATAGTAAATTGCATTAATTATTGCGACCTTCTAACACCACGTTTCAGTGTAGTTCAAGAGGAGTCTACTCAATTCTCACAAAGTCCTATTTAGCAGATGTGCGTCAATAAAAGAAGTTCAACTACGGACATTTTGGTGGCAACCCACATACAATTTTATCTTCTTCTAAATAGGAGAACTTAGATATACATATATATATATAAATATATTTATATATATATATATACATATATATATATAAATATATTTATATATATATATACATATATATATAAATATATATTTATACACATATATATATAAATATATATTTATATATTCAAAATATGGCATCGTTTGAACTCTATATTAAAGTGAAAACGACTTAAGAGAAGTTTGTCGTTTGGAGTTGCCCGTTGGTATATACGGTGTATGCATGTGTATGTGTATGTGTATGTGTATGTATGGCAACACTAATGGTCACAGATTGCAGTAAATCAGAACAAATAATTTTGGAATAGCTTCGTCAAATAATCATAATACCAATTGGATAAACGAAGTAGGATCTTTCTTATAAAACGCAATTCCAGATATAGAAGAAAAAAAGCAACTAAAGGGGTTATCACTTCTTGCTATACAATTATTATAATGTTTATATACGTTGAGGATGTTTTATATTGAAGTGGGGAAGGGGGGGGGAGGAGGCTAAGAGGAAGGCCAAAGGGACAAGTGGATGAAAGGAGTGCAGAGAAGTGTGGAGGAATGAGGGGAGGACTGAGATATCGTGGAGGAGAAGTGGTGGGGAGAAAGGATATATTGAAGAATTCAGCTAATACGGAATCCAAGTGTAAATTTTCAGTATAGGTTTGCTTACTTTTTATATTTTTTCAACTTTCACGGAATATTTAACTTTGTTTTAATAGAATATTCCCATTTTCTGATTATGTTGTAAATTAAGAATACAGTAATTTTAGGTGGACATTAAAATTAAACGAGAAGGAATTTTTTTTTAACATCTTTGCTATATAGTACATTATTTTGAAAATGGAGCATCAGCTACAAAGCAAGAACAAGCGACAATAGAACGTAAAATGGGTTACATTATAAATTCAGTAAATTTTTTTATAGTGGATATGTACCGGTTTGTTTATTTTAAAGCTCACTTGTTAACTCCGAGAAATGGGCCGGATAATCGCGTCTCTAGTGTAGTTTTTATCAGCACGTTTTATTATTTCAATTAGTTAAGAAAAAGCCAATTATTAATTAATTATTATTATTATTTGTAAAAACCACCCTCAGTACATCCGACAGAGATTCAAACCTATAACTCCTCGTCATTGGCAATTTAATCTACTGCGAGAGTAGTGCATTAGACCACGTTACCACCGATGTTGATACAATTTTATTGATTAATAATGTAGTATAACTAAGAAAATAATAATTTTTGAATAGGTTTCCATTAGTTACTATTATTATTATTATTATTATTATTATTATTATTATTATTATTAGCACCGCGTCTTACTACCCGTTCGGGTTATACACACTTACGCTAATGTGTAATGGTAGGGTGATTGTGAGATGAAATGGAGGACCTACAGTTTAACGTGGAATTCGAACCACGGTGGAGGCCTGGCATTCCCCACATTCACAAGATGTCTTGTCAGACATTAGTTACTCTCAGTCAAAATGTGCAATAAATAAACCTTCTGCTAGCTTTCACTCACCTACAGCCCCACCGTAGAATAGCTATAGATCTAGTAATTTTTTCTAACCGTCATATAAAATGTCCATTACAAAAGAGGATTGGGGTATAATTAATGTCACCCGCCTCGGTGGCCTAGTTGGCTAACGCGCTTGTCGTGTTGAAGCTCGACTGCTGAGGACGGGGAGATCGAGGTTCGAATCTCGGTCGGGTGAACTGGGGTGGTTTTTCCTAAATGGTTTTCCACTCTCCCTCCACGCAAATGCGGGTTCACTTCCTCAAATTCAACCTTCCCAATTCCTAATCAATTAGCGTAATTAGTACTTAAAGCGTATAACCCGAACGGGTAGTAAGACGCGATGTTAAATATTATTATTATTATAATTAATGTAAACAATTGCCCCCTTCTCTGGGTACCAAGGTTTACTTAAGCGTAAGACAAGGAAACTCAGTTGTCCTTGATTCATACATCGTTCCTTACTCCTTAATAAATTATACTACCCTCAATGCTGTTGTCTAGGGGGTGAGTTGGAAGATGGCCGCCACGGGGGATGTCATAATATATTCAAACCCAAAACCTCTTTATTATTTAATATCTCTGTCAACTATGCTATTCATAGTTTCCCTTTGTCACCAGCTATATTTAAACTTACGCAAGCTTGCACCGATACGCATGTGTGTGAGTGTGTATGTGTGTG
>CABFVX010002288.1:37721-51926 GCA_902151425.1 Timema shepardi | reverse complement strand
CACCTGTCCTTATCTCATCGTATCAGCTCTGTAAGTGTTTTATTACACTCACAACCACCTGTCCTTATCTCATCGTATCAGCTCTGTAAGTATTTTATTACACTCACAACCACCTGTCCTTATCTCATCGTATCAGCTCTGTAAGTATTTGATTACAATCACAAACACCTGTCCTTATCTCATCGTATCAGCTCTGTAAGTGTTTTATTACACTCACAACCACCTGTCCTTATCTCATCGTATCAGCTCTGTGAGTGTTTTATTACACTCACAACCACCTGTCCTTATCTCATCGTATCAGCTCTGTAAGTGTTTTATTACACTCACAACCACCTGTCCTTATCTCATCGTATCAGCTCTGTAAGTGTTTTATTACACTCACAACCACCTGTCCTTATCTCATCGTATCAGCTCTGTAAGTGTTTTATTACACTCACAACCACCTGTCCTTATCTCATCGTATCAGCTCTGTAAGTATTTCAGTACATTCACAACCATCTGTCAGTATCTTTATGGAATCAACTCATTTCTAAATTATTTTGTATGACAAAAGAAATAAGACTCATATCGGTAATATTTTCCGTGATGTGCGCTTACCCTTAGCGCACAAGGTCAGTGACCCGCACAAGTGAAGGGAACCCCCTTTTCCCTTTTGGGCCGGCAAATTAACTTACCCTCTTGGGAAAGGTCACAGCATGGAACCGAGAGAGGACTTTTGGTGGGTTTGTTAATGTTACGATCTAACTTCGCAACTACTTTTTAATTATGATCACGTGGTGTTAGTTGTCGCCGGTCTCCCAACATTATGGCTTCTCAGTGAGATCCGAATTTGGTTTGGGTGCCCTGTGAGTGTGTTTCCTCGTCTGCTCTACGTACGAATGCTGGTGAATTTCCTCTAAAATAATCTTCCTTTTTCTTTACCTCTTAGTACGTTTTACAAATAATATATAAAAAAGGGAGTGACTATTTTATGTCTGCATTGGTTTTTCAAAAATAATTTGAGCATTAAAAACTGTATGTGAAATAATATTTTCATAGAGTAATAAGGTTGAGGCCAGCTTTGGTGGCCACATGGTCTAAGGCGTCATATTCGCAATAGACTAGACTGCTGATGACGGGGAGAGTGTATTTCCATACCAATCGGATGTACCGAGGGTAATTTTTCCTAAATGATTTACCACTATTTATCTACGCAATTGGGGAACACTTCCTATTAATTCAACCCTCCTAACTCTTAACCCCTTTGCGTAATTACTACTTAGGCGCATAACACAAACGGATAGTAAGAGGCGGTGCTAAAAAGAATCGAGCTTTATTTAATATGGATTTTCTGTTTACATTCTGATTGATTAATTGTGTAAATTAATTAAAAATTACATATGGACAATAAATTGATGCTAGTTAATTTGAATTTAAGAGTCGACATCTCTACCTGTTGAAATAACCAGGGTTTCCTTTTAAATGTGTCAGATCGACCGGAGCAAGGTCTTGTTTTAACTCGGAACATTTGCAACTTCGTATCTCAGTTTGGTACACCCTCACTCCCCACTCCTTTTTTTTACTCTCCATACACTTGTTAATATATTATTATTATTATTATCTAGCACCGCGTCTTACTACCCGTTCGGGTTATACGCTTTAAGTACTAATTACTATAATGGATTGGGAATTGGGAAGGTTTAATTAGAGGAAGTGAACCCGAATTTGCGTGGAGGGAGAGTGGAAAACCATTTAGGAAAAACCACCCCCAGTTCACCCGACCAAGATTCGAACCTCGATCTACCCGTCCTCAGCAGTCGAGCTCAACACGACAAGCGCGTTAGCCAACTACGCCACCGAGGCGGGTTTGTTAATATAGAATATGTTCAGTAAAAAATTATAATCAAAATTGAAACGTTGGCTCTATCTTGAGTATCTTTTAGAATTTAGACCTTTAAAAAATAACAATTATGGTGCTCTACAAGCAAATATTTTGGAAGTGGTTGGTCGTATGGTAAGTATGGGCAATTACACGCGTGTACACAAAGTTTTAGTTGGGAAACTTGAAGATGCAAAACCCCTCGGGTAGGCCGTGACATTGATGGGAGAAAAATGTGAGAATGATTTTGAAGGCGGTTGAGTGTCGGGTAAAGGATTGTTTTAACGTGTTTCAGGGTAGGGTTGAATATAGCCTACGTTCTGGCAGATATCAACTTTCATACTACCCGCCTCGGTGGCGTAGTTGGCTAACGCGCTTGTCGTGTTGAGCTCGATCTGCTGAGGACGGGGAGATCGAGGTTCGAATCTTGGTCGGGTGAACCGAGGGTGGTTTTTCCTAAATGGTTTTCCACTCTCCCTCCACTCAAATGCGGGTTCACTTCCTTTAATTAAACCTTCCTAATTCCTAATCCTTTAGAGTAATTAGTACTTAAAGCGTATAGCCCGAACGGGTAGTAAGAAGCGGTGCTAAATATTATTATTATTAACTTTCATGGGTCCGCCTCGGTAAGGGAGAAATTGTCGCGCAGACGTTCAGCTCTAACGCATTATTTAATTATACGATGCGTTATCTTAAAATATAGTTCACGTCCAAGTAAAGTCAAAAGATTGCAACAGGGTTCTCGCTTCCTCCTTAACAACTCCATATTTTGGGTTTTATTTATAAAAAAAAACTCATGTGAAAGTGTTATATAGGTTCATTTAAATGACTTTTTAATCATGTTCTCGGAGCTATGAGACTATGTTCGATGGAAAAAAAGGACTTTAGATTTAGCCTTCCTCTAACAAATACAGTAATTTCTTTATATACTCCCAACAACATTTTAATATAATTGAAAACTAGCAGCGAACTTTCTATTTACCTTGACCATTTGCCTAGTTTTATTTCCCCTCTATCTTTTTGATATGACAAAGGGTGGTTGTGGGGGACGAGTGAAATGAAGGATAAGCTTAAACATAACGAGGAAGTAGTTCCAATAAACGCCACAGATTATTGTAATTTAAGCCATGTGGTCTGACAACGATTTATATTTTCTCGCTGACCAAGTCAGCCACAGCTGACTTCTGACAGTCAACATTTAGGTGTATATTTACATTTTGACCGTCAGAAGTGACAGCTGCTAAACACATGTTTTTGCAGATCATCTGGTTCAGCGTAGGGATACGTAATTTGGTCCGGTAACTTTTTAAAGCTGTTATAAGTCAGCTGTGAGCTGTCAGTCAGCACCAAAGAAGCCATGAGGCTACTGTAGTTCCAATAAATGCCACGGATTATTGTAATTTAAGTCATGTGGTCTGACAATGATTTATTCTTTTTCGCTGACCAAGTCAGCCACAATTTAGTCACACAATTAGTTTTAGCCCCAATTATACAACTTAGATTTTATTTTGTGTATAAAATAAAACGGTACCCTTATATTATTCTATCTACTATTATATTATGTGCTTTTCCCTTGATGTGTTCAATTTTTTTTAATAGCGTTTATAAAAAATTTAATTTGAATATAAGAGTATTTTAACACGTTCTCTTGGCTTTGATAAATACTATTTGAGTCACGGTGCACGAAAACTAGTTCTATTTGGAGTCGAAAAGTTTTTTTTACGTGATTTAACTTCTTAAACGTAGAGAAAAGTGCTTAGAGGCGTTGGTAGTAATAGGTTAATTTATACCGGGATCCTTAGTTACTGATTATATCATAAAATATCTACAGAAAACGTGAACCTTTAAGAAAATGAACATTTAATAAAAGGGGGGAGATAGGATAAATGCCTGTTAGGTATCTTACTCGAAGAACATTTTTGTTTAAAAATTTAACATTTTTTTTTAAAGAGTTAATAAAGAAATTGTCTCATAAAGTAGGAAAGAGTTTTGTTTGGATGAAGCTGTATGAACCTCTTATGAGAGAAATTACAAGCGATTTTGGTTGAAATATTATTTATAAAAAAAAAACTTTATAAAATACACGAATAGTCGAGCTAGCTTATTAATCAAATTATAACTTTACAATAATTTTATTTCCCAATTATTGGAAATAAAATCGTAGACAATTGTTCGACAAACTTACAATTTAAAATTTAAAGAAAGTTTAACTTTTTACCATCTCCTTAAAAAAAAGTAGACAAAAATTAATATCAAATATCTTGAACCAATCAATTGTGTTTTTTTCATATTTATTTCTTTATCTCACTTGTTGTTCTGGGTTTATATCGCTTCAAAATTTTGATAACATCGAACCCAGTACTATCGGATCAATTTAGTTTGTTCACAAATGGAGCTGTATGGAGAGAAACGTGACTTTACAGTGAAAAAAAAGAAGATTCACAAATTCCTTTTTGTGATTTATTTGCAGCGTTTTAGTCCCAGTGCACCCACATTTTCGTGGAGGGATAGTGGAAAACTATTGAGGGAAAATCACTATTAGTGAACCCAACCGGGATCGAACCTCGATCTCTCCATCATTGTAAAACTAGTCTACTACGAGAGTGAAGGCTTAGACCACGTGGCTAACGATGCAGGTGTAGCAAATTAACAATGTTATTGTACCGATTTTCACAATATATAGCTAAAATAATTATTTTCCCAAGTCTAACCATGCGTCCAGACTATTCGCGTGTTCATAGCAAGTGGGTAGGATGGAGGAATATAGAGGAAAGTGCACCTACATTTTCGGGAAGGGAGGTTGGGAAAAGTTTTGGAAAATATGTAATATGATAATTTTTAGAATTACAAGTAAATAAAGGGTTGAGCAGTCGAAATATAAAACGCTAGTAAGAATTAAAAAAATATATATAGTGATGAGAAGGGTAGAATTTTAAAATAATACATCCATATTGACGTTGAACGAAATTAGGAAACTATTCAGGGATTTAAAGAAATTTCATCCTGCCCCTTAGCTCAGTCGGAAGATCTCTTTCTACAGAGCTAAGAGTCTCGGGTTTGATTTCTGGCAAGGTTGAAAAATGTATCATTGGCGAAATTTGTGTTTACCCTTTAACAATAATGAATCAACGGTCTGGAGGTTGGATGTTGTGCCTGTTTTAAATTTAGGTTAGTTTATATAAGTCGTGTATACTGATAGCCGGTTCGAAAAGCGCACGTTAATTATCTCAAATAAATGAAAATGAATTTCTCAGAAAACATGACCAGGATGTGAACCCCGACCTTGTAAATCACAGGAAAACGAGACTACGTAGATAAACCTCACGCCTAACCCACATACTCATAGAAGCCCTCAAAGGCGCGGTACTGAAAACTAAAAATGATTTTTTTAGACACTCATATCTATCAATGGGTCTTTATTACATCGCAACAAAGTGTACACAGGTTCCTTTTAAAATCGAACCCATGACCCGAACAGATGGGAGTCAGTCATGCCAGCCTCTTCTCATCGTAGCACTCTCATTCATTGCGTGTTATTAGAAGAATAAGAAAAAATAATAATAAAGAAGTGAAGGGGAGAGACTATATGGCACGCCATTTCAACATATTTCGTGGATAATCGTTAGTTATTATTTTCCTGTTTCTTTCACGCGTCGTTAGATAGCGGGCACGGCGTTTTGTTTTTAACACTTCGCTTCACGTGGTTCTAAACGAGCCAGCTCTGTTTTAAATTAGGTGTAGTTTTCTGATGAGTGATTTTTTTTAAATTCCAAACTACCCACTCCAGTGGCCACGTGGTCAAACTCACCACCCTTGAAATGGACTAGACTGTTGATGACGGGGAGATGGAGGTTCAAATTTCGGGCGGGTCTACTGATAGGCTTTTTTAAAAATAGTTTTCCACTCTTTCTTTCTACGAAAATCCGGGTTTCCTTTAAATATTATAATCCTTAAGACGATTAGCGTAATTAGTATATAAATGTATGACCCAAACGAGTTTGTAAGACGTGGTGTTAAATAAAAAATACAATTTTTTTCGAAAATTTCTCAAATGATTTTGTTTGAAATGGATCAATAGGGCGTGTTTGACCTCCCTAATAACACTGTAAGTTTGGTGTTTGGATTTAAAAAAAACTCGGTTGAAGCTAGTATAACTAATAAAATTGTATACTCTTTTTTTTTGGGGGGGGGGGAGGAACACTCTTTAAGGGTAATTTAATGATGATTTTTTTAACTAACAATAATTTATAAATGGCTTTAGCATTGGAATTACTTTAATATTGTAATAAATAAGATTAATTGTGCAGAGCTTACCTTTTAGACTGTGCATGCTGCCTTTAACATCCCAATGTAGTAGATGATTATCATTTATAATGATTCGTCATCTACTGACTGGAATTAAAATCACATTTTACTTATTTTCCGTTACGGGAGATCTTTATCATGTCCCTGCAGTTTTTTTCTTTAAATAAACCAAACGTTTCTTGATATATATATATATACAGGCAGGCCTAAAAGCTCTCTGTTTTATTAGACTGCTCTTAGTAGACAATTGTAGACAATTTACATTGAGTGTTTTTTACTTTCTAGCTAGCTTACAGGTAGAGAAAGTATTGTTATCGTAAAAAATATTCAAACTCGATATTTTGATGATTCTTGAATCGAAAAAAGTGTTTTTTTGAATTTCCGTTGGTCAGTTCGTCTGTCTGTACCTCCAACTAGAGCCTACATTATTTTACCGATCAGGCTAATACTTGGAATCTAGGGTTTTCATAGGGTTGCCCCGAGGGATTTTTTGAATTGGATACACAACCCTAAAATTAAGGGCAGTTTACTGAAGGCTTAAAAGAGAAAAAGTCGATCTTATCAAAATCAGCTCTAATGATTATGATTAAATTTCATTTCTAAAAATTTATAAATATTCTAAACAAAATTACTACTCTCAATATCTCGGGCAAATTACTTTAAGGGTTTCGGTCTGACGCGTAAATCCGTAATTTTTATTATCATATCTAGGTAACTATTTAAGATATGAAATTACTTATCATCGCAAATAAGGAGGGCTATTTATAATACAAATCTTTTATTTGAAACTTTTTTTTATAAAACCACCAACTTTAAAGCTATATGCAAATATATATATATATACTTTTCACAAACTAAAGGTAAATTATTGCGACCGTAAAAAAAATCTAGCCTGAAATATTGATGGATGTCGACGTCTCATTAACCCATGAAACCTAAAAAGTGGTTTTTGCAATGCCATATGTCTGTGTGTCTGTTTAAACCTAAAATTAAGAATCTATTGGTAAAAAGTGAAAAGAGAAAAAATCAATTTTCTCAAAATCGGCTATAACAACTTTTATTAAAATTTTTATCTAGACCTTCATTAATATCACAAATAAAATGGCAATTTCCATTTTCCTATGGAAATGAATTTTAAGTACTTTACAGAAGCTCAACTTTCCATATCTCCGCAACTATTTGAGATACTAAATAACTTATTGCAAAATTGTAGTACTATTAAATATACAAAAAACTTAGATTTGAAATATATTTTTATAAAACTAACAGTTTCTGAGATATTCACAAATAAATTAATACAATTTTGTGAGCTCTAGTTGTAAAGAGATACCACTTAGATTTTAACGCACTAATTCTCCAATGCCATAGAGTAATTAAATATAAGTAAGTCTCTAAAAATTTATGTTATTTTTCCTTAAACCAATTAGAAGTAATGTTTGTACAACAATGA
Source organism: Timema shepardi (assembly GCA_902151425.1). NCBI lineage: Eukaryota > Metazoa > Arthropoda > Insecta > Phasmatodea > Timematidae > Timema > Timema shepardi. The sequence goes on along the minus strand of CABFVX010002288.1, from coordinate 44,313 downwards.
TCTATATCCATTTTAGACTCAATAGTTAATATTTACATTTTTTATTGGTCAAATTGTATAAATAAGGAATAAAACAGCAATGCGATGGCATGAAGATTTGCAACACCTAATAAAATGTCTAAAACTCTAATCGGAAGTCTAAATTTTAATACGAAGTGTTGACCCTTGTGGACCCAATATCGAGCTTTTTTATTGCTCCAAACATACACATGAAGATGTTAATTTTGTTTTAAATAAAATTATAAATTTAAAACCTGGACTCTCTTTTTCTTTTCCTTTACATAAGTATAGTGCAATTTATGCTTGGGTTTGCTAGTGTATATTATTTCGTTTCACATATATTACGAGTTTTGAAGTATCTCAATTTTAAATAATAGATCGAGAAAGTCCGTGTGGAGTTCCGTACCATTTGTTTATTTATAGAGAAAGAGATAAATATTTGGGGTACTTGGTAGTGGAAAAAAAAACTCGAAGAAAATGTGTTTGTCTTAACTTAAAACTGAATTAAAGATAGTACGAGTTTTATTTAAAAAAAATATATGATAATAATAAAGCTAATTACATCCCTATAATAAGTATCCAAAATTTCTTCAAACCATATTACAAATGTACTCTTAATAAAATTATAATAATAATTCTTTTTTTCCTTCATTGGTTCCCAATATATTTAGCCCTAAATGATAAACACTAAACTGAGCTAAAATAAATCTTTCGAATGAACTATACCTAATGGGTTTTTAATACTATGAGCTAGAAATATAGAATTTACGAATAAAACAAATTGGTCATACATAGGCCTACATATATTTCGGTCAAAATGATACACAGATTGGAATCACTTTCCCTGATATTTTTTTTCCCCAACAATTAGCGACAAACTAATTTCAAACTATAAATTGTTAGCGTGTTTTTAATTGGGTTAGTAATTAAATACAGTAACATGAATACTAGTAATGATACTCCCGACGTTTAAATAATTGTATTTTCCAAACAAACGTGATATTACATTTTAATCGGTAATGTAATTACTTCTACACCGAATCCAATACCAGCTGGGTCGTTAAATTTATCTCCATTCCTTTGCATTATGAAAAACTTGGTAATGGTGATAACATAGTTCCGTTGCTACCAACTTTCCTCGCCGAAATTTCCTCCCTCTTAACGGCTTGCGTCAGTTCACATCCCCTTAAACCCCTCCCACTCACACCCTTACCTCTTTATAAAGATATTTACGTTTGAAAAGGCTGACGTGGAATCGCAACGTATTGTAGATTGCTTGCTAACTTTGTAGAGATCGTTATGGCAACTTATTGTGATTCAAGCGATTTTCTCCTTAAAATGGCATCTAAAAGAAAATTATAAATAAATACCCGCCTCGGTGGCGTAGTTGGCTAACGCGCTAGTCGTGTTGAGCTAGACTGCTGAGGACGGGGAGATCGAGGTTCGAATCTCGGTCAGGTGAACTGGGGGCTGGCTTTTCCTAAATGGTTTTCCGCTCTTCCTCCACGCAAACGGGTTCACTTCCTCTAATTCAACCTTCCCAATACCTAATCCATTAGAGTAATTAGTACTTAAAATGTATAACCCGAACGGGTAGTAAGACGCGGTGCTAAATAATAATAATAAAAAATATAAATATATATATATTTTTTGGTGCTTTTGGTTTAATAGTGTGCCTATTAAGAAAAAATATTGGGGATGTTCAAAACAAAGTAATGTAAAATTAAGAAGAATTTAATGAATAGAAAAATTGATGAAATATTAACTTTGATTTATTTTCTCTATTTTTCACTGTATATATATATATATATACACAGAGAAAGGATACAGTTGTATTTTTATAGAGGGTGCAAAAATAGCGATTATAGCTTTCCACACAAATTGTCTTGCTGCCTTGCACTCCACTATATATATACACGTCTCACTACCTTGCACTCCACTATAAATATACACAAAAGTTGTCCTGCTGCCTTGCACTCCACTATAAATATACACAAAAATTGTCTTGCTGCCTTGCACTCCACTATATATATACGTCTCACTGCCTTGCACTCCACTATAAATATACACAAAAATTGTCTTGCTGCCTTGCACTCCACTATATATATATACGTCTCACTGCCTTGCACTCCACTATAAATATACACAAAAGTTGTCCTGCTGCCTTGCACTCCACTATAAATATACACAAAAGTTGTCCTGGTGCCTTGCACTCTACTATAGATATCCACACCTTGCACTCCACTATAGATATCCACACCTTGCACTCCACTATATATATACATTTCACTCCACTATAGATATCCACACCTTGCACTCCACTATAGATATCCACACCTTGCACTCCACTATAGATATCCACACCTTGCACTCTAGTTGGCTAACGCGCTAGTCGTGTTGAGCTAGACTGCTGAGGACGGGGAGATCGAGGTTCGAATCTCGGTCAGGTGAACTGGGGGCTGGCTTTTCCTAAATGGTTTTCCGCTCTTCCTCCACGCAAACGGGTTCACTTCCTCTAATTCAACCTTCCCAATACCTAATCCATTAGAGTAATTAGTACTTAAAATGTATAACCCGAACGGGTAGTAAGACGCGGTGCTAAATAATAATAATAAAAAATATAAATATATATATATTTTTTGGTGCTTTTGGTTTAATAGTGTGCCTATTAAGAAAAAATATTGGGGATGTTCAAAACAAAGTAATGTAAAATTAAGAAGAATTTAATGAATAGAAAAATTGATGAAATATTAACTTTGATTTATTTTCTCTATTTTTCACTGTATATATATATATATATACACAGAGAAAGGATACAGTTGTATTTTTATAGAGGGTGCAAAAATAGCGATTATAGCTTTCCACACAAATTGTCTTGCTGCCTTGCACTCCACTATATATATACACGTCTCACTACCTTGCACTCCACTATAAATATACACAAAAGTTGTCCTGCTGCCTTGCACTCCACTATAAATATACACAAAAATTGTCTTGCTGCCTTGCACTCCACTATATATATACGTCTCACTGCCTTGCACTCCACTATAAATATACACAAAAATTGTCTTGCTGCCTTGCACTCCACTATATATATATACGTCTCACTGCCTTGCACTCCACTATAAATATACACAAAAGTTGTCCTGCTGCCTTGCACTCCACTATAAATATACACAAAAGTTGTCCTGGTGCCTTGCACTCTACTATAGATATCCACACCTTGCACTCCACTATAGATATCCACACCTTGCACTCCACTATATATATACATTTCACTCCACTATAGATATCCACACCTTGCACTCCACTATAGATATCCACACCTTGCACTCCACTATAGATATCCACACCTTGCACTCCACTATAGATATCCACACCTTGCACTCCACTATAGATATCCACACCTTGCACTCCACTATAGATATCCACACCTTGCACTCTACTATATATATCCACACCTTGCACTCCACTATATATATCCACACCTTGCACTCTACTATAGATATCCACACCTTGCACTCCACTATAGATATCCACACTTTGCACTCTACTATAGATATCCACACTTTGCACTCTACTATAGATATCCACACCTTGCACTCCACTATAGATATCCACACCTTGCACTCCACTATAGCAACATGTACCATGCCCGAGAGACTTATTTTGAAATGTGTTCGTCGAGAGGTTTAAAAGACCGGATAAGGTAGGATAGGTGAAGAGAGTTTGTCCACAGGAAATCCCGAATTGTTTACTGTTCTTAAGGGTTGAAGGGGTACGGGATGTTAAGAAGGGAGGTGATGACAAGCTTACCACCTCCCCTTCCCTCACACATGGTCTCTGCTTGATGCGATTACGCGGTAATCTCTAGAAGGTAGACTGCAATCCAGGAGGGCGCTACGCTAAGATTACTTTCCAGTAAGAGAAAAGGGAAGAAGATGAATTGAAAATAAAATGCAATCAAGCACATAAGCTTATTCTTTTGTTTTTAATTTGCAAGCTTGTTTTAGTAAAAATCTCATTAATATTTTATTGTGTAAACTTTTAATTTGTTTTAAAATGTTATTTTACTATATCTTTAGAAAGTAGGGTTATGAGTAGCTTCGCTTTGATTCAAACACCCACGACAATCTTGGTATTTTCGAAACATTTCGAAGGAAGAAGAAAATATCGATATATTAAGAAACAATTTGAAATGTATTACTTAAAAAAAACTCCATGACATCCAAGTGGCTATTGTCTATTGACGAAGCTAGTGCCAACATCTATGGACAGAAGGTATCACGTGGGCAGCACGACGAACCCTCCGGCCGTTAAAAGGACAAGGCGCTTGGGCGGTCTAAGTTCACTGACAAAAGGAATGGACCTGTCGTGAGACAGTACACCTAATTATAATAGCTATTAATAATTTTGATTGATAAAATAATGTTATTAAGAAAAATAAACGTTATGTCCAAATTAAAGACACTCAACCATTGTTTTAGATAACCAATATTCTGCTAGTTGTCAACTATCACCACTCCGGCGTTGAATCGACTGTACTAATTGGTCGGTATCCGGCTCTCTGATGTAGTGATCAGCGCGCATGTCTATGCACCTAGGGGTCCTCGGTTATATTCCAGTCAGGTACCATAGGCATTTTTCTCTTAAGGGGATTTATCCCAATGGTCACAAGGGGTAGTTTAGACTTAAGTTAGATTTATCACTCATACTGGCTCCAAAACTTTATAATCACTATAATCACATCATCTCATTGCGTGTAAGACGTGTAGACAATTTCTTATGGTGCACCCTGGGTAACGTTCTGTGTCACCAGGGCGACAAAATGTCTACATACAGGCGACTGGACTGGATGTCATGTTCCTACCGGTCGGTAATGTAACACGCTAAAAAAAACAAAAGAAGCTTTGTTGGTAATCTATTAGCACCCCGGTGACCTGACGATCTAGGCGTAAGGTGTCAGGCTTCTATGCTGGCGGCCGGGGTTCAATCCTCGGTCCCGGCACAGATTTATCTGATTACCAAAACCTTCCTTCACCTTTGACAAGACATCTTGTGAATGTGGGGGAATGCCAGGCCTCCACCGTGGTTCGGATTCCACGTTAAACTATAGGTCCTCCATTTCATCTCACAATCACCCTACCATTACACATGAGCGTAAGTGCGTATAACCCGAACGGGTAGTAAGACGCGGTGCCAATAATAATAATAATAATATAGCCTCGCCGGTCGTATTTTATAGTCGTGTAATATAGTAACCTACCTTACAGGACGAGAAGAAATTCAGGGTGTTCGTAAACAATGTGATTTGGAAGATATTCCCTTCGAACTGAGAAAAATATGATGAAGAGTGGGGGTGGTTAAGTAATGATGATTTAAATAATCTGTACTCATCACCAGAACATTGTCAGGGCGATTAGATCTCACAAATTGCGGTGGACAGAACATGGAACGTGAATGTAAGAATATGAATAATTTTTGCGTATTATCTAATTATTTGTGCTATTTTTCAAGGTATTACCACGTATATTACCTTTATAAATGAGCGTGTGGTCCAAGGAAGTGGATCCCAACCGACCAAATGAATTAAATCATTCTCTTATGATTCTTCTTATTCTTAAGTCAACAACCTGAAGGTTATTTTGCTCCATCATATGATAAAAAAATGCCATATACTAGTGGACATTATAAAGTATGATGATTCTCCATTGCCGTCCACACAGAATTTCTATGAGCGAGCGCGAAATTTCTTATCAATTTTTCCAGGAAAGGTATTTTCACATACCTTCCAGGGTTATTTTACATGCCACAATCGACATGGGACCGACGGCCTTACTTCCTCTCCGAAGGAAGTTGTGCTACTTTTTTTTATCACTCAAGAAAAAAATCCATTGACATCAGCTGGGTTTGAACCCCAAAACATCTTACCCTGAGGCGAGAAATTTAGCCCAAGACCACTTATGTTGACCTATGATTATTCTGAGAGACTAACCCTTTGCTCAAACTAGAAAACTATCGAAGGATTTTTTTAAATATATATTCATATAATATACGAAATTTTGGATATTGAATTCTTGTATCCTATGCAGTTAAATATTTTTATTTAATTCTCGTTTCCATTACGAGAAATGTAAAAAAAAAAGTGTTTGAAGAGAAAAAAGAAGGAAAAAACAATGCCTCTTACGCCCTCATCCCCCCTCCCCTACACTTAGGTCCTTCTTTATTTTTTTCTTCTCCCCCCCTTTTCAATCTTACACCTCTTTTTTCCTCTCCTATATCCTTCCTCTGACGAAGCTCTGTTGTTTCCCTTATTTCTCTGGAGTAGGGGGGTGGGGGAGAGTGGTGGGGAGGACGCTGTCGGAATCGTAGAAAAGGATCCTTTCTTTCCTTAATCAATAAAATACAAGAATCTCCAAGCGGCAAGGACGGCTCAATCCGTCTTACGACCGCCACGCAGGACTGCGCGCGGCTTTGCAAAGGAAGAAGGAACGGGTTTGTAATTGAAGAACAATCGGTTCGCTGTTCATCCCGAGGAACAAAGGAACATAGTTTGTAGAAGAAAGGAGCTAGAGAGGAGGAGGGGGGGGGG